>JASDQU010439564.1:14121-25831 GCA_032191745.1 Picea mariana
AATGTGTTGAAGTCGACAGGAATAGACTCGTCGAAGGAGGGCCTTGATGTATCCCCCATCAATGACATGAAACAGACACAAAGATGTAATTGGTAGATCAAATGAACATGGACTGACACAGGTATTGAGACAAGGTATTTGTGATGGTTGACTCTTGAGGCAGATACTTCCCTTAAACACTGAGGCACAACAGCAGAAACATGATATGGACCAAAAACAATAATGAAGTGGATGCTGTGACTTTCATCCGGTGATCCAAACGAGTAACAAACTCATAGGATTGGTTCAGTGTAGAGGTTTAGTGGATTAACTCTAAGACTTACTTGGTAATGTTCTCAAAAAACTGCTTGGCTTGCTTCTTTCAATTCCCCCCCCGCCCCATCTAGATAGACGAGTACCTCTTTTTTATTTAACGAGCTCGAGGAGGATAACACATGCTCGATATAACTCACATTCGATAAGTTCCTCTTCCTTTGTTTAACGAACTAGAAGAAGTAAGGGTTTGATCCCGTATGGGTCTGTCGATGTTTGTTTAATGAGTCCAAAGATTGAAAACTCTAAAGTTTTTCATGATTATAGAGTCTGGAAAAATACTTAAAAGAGAACTCTCTCGGTTCCTTTTTCGTAAAGTAGTCTAACGAGACCAAAAAATAGATAAACTATCACTCAATAGAGGTTTTCTTCAAATACTTTAATGAGCGTGAAGAGAACAAGGTCGCTCGGTAATCTTTTCATGTTTAGAGAGTCTAAAAAGAACTTAAAGATGACTCCAATGTTGTCCTTTTTCGTAATGTTAGTCTCGCGAGGCCGAAAAAGAGATAAATTATCACTCAAAAGATGCCCTTTCAAACCTTTTAACGAGTGGGAAAGGAAGCAAGATCACTCGGCAATCTTTTCATGTTTAGAGAGTCTGAAAAGAGATTAAAGGAGACTCCAGGGGGTTCCTTTTTCGTG
Organism: Picea mariana; assembly: GCA_032191745.1. NCBI lineage: Eukaryota > Viridiplantae > Streptophyta > Pinopsida > Pinales > Pinaceae > Picea > Picea mariana. The sequence continues at coordinate 15,076 of JASDQU010439564.1, forward strand.
TATCCATACAGGTTGGAAAAAGAGATAAAAGTTTACCCGGATGCATTCTCATGTGTTTACGAGCACGAGAAAGAACAAAGACTAAGCTCGGTATGCCCCTAGCTTGAAAATCTAGTGGCTTCACTCCAAAAAGATCATCAAAGGCTGGAGACATGCTCTTCAAGCTTCAATTCATTCACCGACTTTGAGGTTGTCATCGATTTCTCTACTAGAGGAGAAAAAGGAGAAGGGTGGATGAAAATAAGGTTCAAGAGAGGTGATTGTTTCATTTTTTAATGAGCTTGACACAGGAAAAGAACTATGCTCAAGGCCTCTGTTTCATTTTTTAACAAGCTTGCCACAGAGAAGAGAAATTATGCTCATGACTTCTTCTTGATCATGGATTCCAAGAGGATAATTCTCTGGAAGGATAACATGTCAAGGGGCAAAACTCAGTCATGGACTCTAGGAGATCTTTGCTGGATGGAAGATAATTAATCGAGAAGGAACACATGTTGAGGGTCACAATAGGGTTAAGAAGTTCAGGCTCCAATAATCCTACCGAAGAAATCACCATATCCACTACCGGATCCAAATCATCGGAAGTTGAAATCATGAGAAACGATGGAAAAACAACATCAGGAGGGGAGATAGACTGTATATCTTCTCGAATTTCTTCACAAGGGGGAAGAAAAGAGGATCGGTGATGGTTATTATCCCAAGGTAACTTTTCAATGTGAAACATTTCCAGAATAGATTCATCAAAAGGAAAAATTGGGGAAATGCAGTCGATTATAGACGACAAGGAACTCAACCATGATTGCATCGAGGAACTGTCAGGTGCCAATAGATGTTGGTCATCCGACGAGGGAGGAGTGGATGGGATATAAACATATGATGTTTCGGTTGGACTAAGTGGCACGGTGTCACCTAGTGCATCGAATTCCAATGGACAAGGTACAATCCAAGGGTTCGATGATTCCAAAGATTTATAAGCCGTGGTTGAAATCATATCGACGGTGGAAATATGATGTGTAGTTGGTGGAAGTGGTGTAGGAAGGTACCCATGAGGCTAGAATCTTTCAGTAAGCCAACACCAACACTTTCATACGTGATCTTGTGGTCTCCAAAGAAAGGAATATTGTTGGTAGTGGGAGCATGAGCATCGGTCGTGCAGAAATCCAACTGATCAACAGTGACAATTTTGCCTTGATGAGGAAATTGGACACATCGAAAAACTGACAAGGCAACAACAGTCATAGCATAAAACCAACTTCTTCCAAGTAACAAGTTGTAATCGAGGGGAGCATCGACCACCTCGACATCAACAATAATAGTTTTGCCTCCCAATTGGATGGGTAGGGACTGTAAAATCCCATGGGGATGAAAATGTCACCCATTGAAGGTGCATAACATAGTTGGGGATTTGTTAAGTGCAGGTGATTTTAAACATTTCAAACATGCTAAAGACATGACACAAGTTGAGGCTCCCTCATCCAAAATAGTTCAGTGGATTTGTTGATTATGAACAACAACATCAACTTGAAAAGCAAGTTGGTGAGAGAGTTGAGACACATAATTGTCCAAGTCAAACATGATATGGTTGGACGACTCAATATCAACAGCACCAAGAGTGGCCAAGAGCGTTCTACGTTGACTGGGGCAGTGTTGTAGAACTTCGAACGTAGACATAGCACACGATGCTTGAGCCAAATCTTCAACAATGTTGTAGTTATGGGAAGCACGTGAACTAGGATTAAAGGTAGCTTTGCGGATAGTGATCTTAGGAGGACGTAAGATAGAGTCAAATGTAGGTTTCTCAATCTCAAGTGGTCCATACAGAGGATTAACCGATGGAAGACTAATGGAGGACGATGATGGATCCAATAATTTTTCATTACCGTCAGTGTCTTTTCCTTTGTGAGGGTTACCTAGTGTGTCATATGTCTTAGAGAGAGTGGTCAAATTAATCCCATTAAACATATAAATATGTGCACTCGACGAGGCCTCATCATTAGGATAGCTACAACTACCCCCAGGAGAGGGAGTTTTAGAAACCATGGATTACTACTATGGAAAAGGCTGAGTAAATACAACGGGTTGTGACTTTCCTTGGAAAATTTTAGCCACTTCATTGCAAAGTGGACAATCTCGAGTGTAGTGATCATCACCAAAAATGATACACGAGAATTTTAGTTTCTGTTGTGGTTTCTTTTCGGTAGTAGGTGTTTTATTTTTTGGTTGTTCATTATTATTTTTTGATTTATTCTTTGTCTTCTTATTACCTCCGGATTGTTGTGAAGGGGCAGATTGAACTACATTCACCTCAGAGATATGAGTTTGGGGGGAGGTAGAGGAGGGTGTGGTCGATTGTGAAAAATATTGAGTTTTGACGGAACCGATGACACCATCCGCATGAGATGAGGATGACGGCTTAGATGGATCAGTATTAGCTCAAGCAACATTCGAAAGAAAATCATACAAAGTACCAAATTGGTAATAAACCAAATCTAAATACTAATCCCAAGCGATGGCTTGTTCCTCAGTGACCGCACCTCCCATAGTGACATCGCGAGTGATCGGGGGTAATAGTGATTTAGTAAACCATTCCGCCAATAGTATTTCAAGAATCACTGCCTTGATCATCCTTCGTCGTCGCCTCCACTCATGAATATGGTCAGAGATATGCATGGAGTTAGTTTGACGAAGGGAGTTGAAGAGTTTAGTACCTATCTCGTAGTGAATAGGCAGTTGAAAGTGTGTGAGGAAAGACATGGCAAAGGAATTGAAATCATGAAAAGAAGCATGTGGTAGTTCAATATACCACTTTGCTGCCGAACCGGTAAGTGTTCACTGGAAAAGATGCAAACGTACAGAATCATCCATGAGGGAGTTTGATGAACACCACAAATGGAAAGTCATCACATGGTTGTTTATATCTTCACCAAGGTTTCCATCAAATTTAGAAATATCAAAAGGAATTTTAGTTGGAATGACTGGCCAAACCGGTGAATGGAAAATAGGATCATTAGTTAACCGAGACAAGTTTGGGAGATCCAACCTCACAAGGAAAGGTAGTTGTCAGTTAATTTGCGAATGATACTATTGCGGCATAGGAACACCAGTAGGACGATAAACTGGGTTAGGTGGATAGTTGTAACCAGTAGGTCCTCGTACATACAGTTGTTGTTGGCCAGAATAAGAAGGATTCGATGATGAATGAGAAACATTTGCATAACCCGGTGGGTTTTGAACATTATAGGTCAGGTGATTTATTTTCCCATGAGAAGGATAAACATTTTTCCCTTGAGAATGGTAAGGAGTAGATCCCAGAGGTGGATACACATTAGACCCATGAGGAGGATAAGACTGTGGTCCCGGAGAACTCTAGATGGTGTTTGGGATGCCGCCTGGATAAGATTGTCCGTAATATGTTCCGAAAGGAACAAGATTGAATACTCCTCCTAATGGGTTATTATATGAATGCCCCCCCAACGTGGGGTTGAGTAAATGTGCCTCCTGAAGATACTCCCCAAGATTGTGAAGGGTTTCCAGCAAATGAGGGTTTCCCCCCTACCAGCGGTGGATTTGTGATTGGGGTATGACTGGAAAATGGAGGTTGCCCTCTAGGAGGAGAATGAAAAGTGGGCTATCCCCTGGGAGGGGTAGGCCCACCATGGAAAGGTATTCCTCCAGGAGGGAAAGGTTTTTTGGATGGTGGTTTCCCTCCAGCCGGTTCTGTTTGGCCAACAAAGGTCTGCATTCTCGGGTGAGCAGATGTCCCAGCAGGATCATGTGAAACATGTGGAGCTGTAGAGTAAAATCTTGTAGAAATGGGGGTAGATATTGAAGTGCCTTGGAGATGAGTAGAGGTGATGAGTCCAGCATTAGGATGGAATTGTGTTGGTGCAACAGTAGGGTTAATAACCTGATCGACTGGGTGATTCATGGTTTGACCGGATGGTCCTATTTCACTAAGAGGGTCATGAGGATGAAAGGGTTGTCAAAAGAATTCGAAATGTTCATAGAGATCGTGTCTCAATGAAGTCCTCCATACAGAATGAGTAGGTGTGGGATTGGTATCTACTGCGGTGCTAGAAAAAACAAGAGTCCTATACTCATCACCAAAGATTGGTTCTGTGGATCCCATATATGTTTCGGTAAAGATCCTCTCTAGTAATTGTGGGATCTCTTCATCTATGGCGTTCCCAAGGGAGTCTAAATGAACCAAAAGTGGTTCTAGAGGAGTTACCGACACAGATGTAGTGGGATCTTTAACTGTGACCAAAGCATTTTCTGAGTTATCTAATGGAGGAACAATAGCATTTCCAACGTCAGATTGATTTTCTACCTCTCTACGATAGTTGTCTTCTGGAGGATTAGAAGGTAAGGGTTGATAGCTTTCTGAAGACATCCCTTGCATCCTACATGATTGGTGAATACCTTTATTGTCTACAGGTTCAATTATGGAGAATAACAAAACACACTAGAAAACTAGGGCCAACTAACAAAAAGAAACAGCATACGCTAATAAAATCTAGGAATCAACCAAGTAGACAAAACTTCTCTCGATGATAGTACTAGTTGGTGATGAAATCCAACATCGCGTGATCAAGTAAAAAAGGGGCTAGGTTATGGTGGAACAGTTACAATGGTGACCTGCTTAACGGACTTTCACCTTGGTGCAAGCTTCCACGTAGTAATTGTGGATTTACCCTCCAAGGAGCCCGAGTGAGTTTGACCAATGTTTGTTCCAGGTACAGTGAGACTTCCCTTCACTGTCACCTTGTGTAAGTACCTAAATATTATTGCAACTAAGGTCACCAATTCGTATTTAGCCCCTGGGTGGGTACAGTCGGTAGTCCAGTTGGAACGTATGGGCAGGATAACAAGTCCAAAATCAACCCAAGAGTCTCCCACACATAATCACGGATATACCATCAAGTGACCCCCAATATACGATCTAACCACTATATACAGTTGAACCACTGAGGGATAATATTCGTAATTCGCCCAAATGTGACCTCGTGAGTAACCCCTGTGTGAGAGGGGGATCCCAAAAAACCGATGCGACAATTGGATTTGACTCTCCCTAGCTCAATATGCTAATGTTTGTTTTGAAAACTTTGGAGAGTTGTACTCACAGCCTAATTCAAAGTGCTAACCCTAATCTACTGTTGGTGGAAGATCCTAAAAACAAAAAAAATGTTCTAGATAATTTTAAATTAGCATTCATTTTACAACAGTTCTTTACTCAAAGGGTGCATGAAAGTGAAACTGATGGAATGAGGACTCAATTCCCAAAAATATGCAATGAAATATGATAAGAAATCATTTCTTTTCAATGAACGCCTATTTAAGGGAAAGAGAAAGAGTCGTTTTCACTATCAAACACTAATACAAAATGTCCTCAATCAATTGGTTCTCAATTGAATCTAATGCAATTCTAAAACATTTTAAAAAATGCCTTCTAATATGCAAACCAATCACTAAGATGTATCTTTGTCATTTGTATGCAAATGATGATTAATTCAATGCAAAAACTTCTCCTGCTAACTATCCTTTCAGATCAAGGAGATTCGAACAAGCATGATCAGATTTCGCACAAACAACACACCCTCTTTCTATGATTGAAACAAGAAGAAAAAATAAAACAAAAGATAACAAAGAAAAATCAAACAATTCACACAAAAGAGATATGTTTAAGAACAATGACTTGGAGAAACCAAATGAGATGATTCATAGATTTTCTGATGCCCTTCACCAGAGTTCCCACTCAGTCGGATAAGAGAGAAGAAAGCAGTGGATTGATTCCAAGTTCTCAACAACAGAAAAACTAAAAATAAGGAAGAAGGCCACAAAATCTGAACAACAAAGTGCTTATTCCTCAGAAGGAAGGATGTCAAAGGTCAATAGGAAGAAGCATTGAAACACAAAGAATCTCAGCAAGTGAAAAACAAAGATTGGATCTCAGAAAATGCAATTCTGGAATGGATTTTTGCAAAGAGAGGTTGGTGCTCTGGTGTAAGTGGCACCAGAGCATTATAACTCTCTGTCTAAGGCTTTCAGGGAGTGTTGGCACCCTACTAATAAGGTAGAGGAGCGCTAGTGTCCTAAAACCCAAAAATTGTCCAAAAAACACAAAATTTCAGTCAAACTTTGGCAATCAAGACGAATGTGATGGGGTAAGGAGTCAATCAGCATATGAAATCAAGCATATGGGATGAAAAAGGTCTCTAAACAACAAAGTTTAAGACAAGGTCTATGAGGAAGACCAAAACTGAAAAGTTTCGATTCGTCCCCAGCAGAGTCACCAATTTCTATTGAAGGAAAATCTCCCTATGGACAAGTAGATCTCCTCTTGAGAGATAGACTCTTAAATCTTAAGAAAAAATATTCTTATCATGGACACTGACTTCCTTTTAGATATAGATAAAATAATGTGTGAGGAGGAAGGAGAAAAGAAGTATCTTTTACCGGTGTTTGTCCCTGCACGGTCTGAGTTGAGCTCCAATCTTTCGCTCCTCAATAAACCCTGTAGAAAAACACAAGTACAACCACTTCCTACTCTGCTGATATTAGCTTGAAATAGATCTATCTATTAGAAACAAGTTCGTGTGAGATTAAGCACAAACTAGAAAGAAACAGGCCAAGCATATTATATTGATGAGAAGAACAACGAAGGAAACTTCATGCCTAGAAGAAATGCATCTTCTTTATCTTTCACAACAGTATTCAATAAATGATCTTTTTCATTTACCATAGGATTTTGTGGATTTCCTTCTCCAACACTTTGAAGAGACATTTCTCCACTTTCCTTAATCTCTATGAAAATATTGAAGGGTTTTCCATATCCATTAAAACCCGCATTCGCAGAAAATTTGTTATTTTTAAAACTATAAGGTTCCATGGCCTCATTTGATGATTCAATCACCAACCCTTATTGTTGATATTTAGTTCCCACATACTCTATGAGACTCTTAGTTGGTATCCTATAAGCATACTCATCACTATCCTCTTCATACTAATATGAATTCTCTGCAAAATCCATGGGTTTCTCAACAAACCCATTATCAATATCTTCTTCTCCAAGGAGGACACCTTGCTTAGGTTCACAAATGTGAACTTCATATTTTGTTATTAACTTCCTTTGAAACCCAATTCCATTGATTTATTCCTTCTTCAACCAAGACAATGATTGTTGTCTTTGCTTCTACTGAAAATCATGCAACTTAACTTTCTTCTTCCTCAATACCCATCCAAAACACTGGTCTTCTTCACTCCTTTGTAACATCTCCATCAACTTGCTAAGTCCTTCCTTGATCTCAACAACCTCTCTGTCAAACTTATTTTGACATGCTATGTTAATGCCATTTTCTTTGACATATTATTTTACATCACCATGACTTCGATTTGAACCCTCTAAATCACTATCAACAACCATATTCTCCTTCTTCATGAGCTTTTCCATGCTCATTGTGAACTTCACACTAGCCTCCGCAATAGTAATTCTCTCCACCTTACTAAAAAACTCCTCACCAAACTTCCTCTAAGTCCGAACTTTTGGAATTTCTCTGTTTCTCTCTCTCATAACCTCTTGAGCTTCATATCTCTTCTTAGGATTTCTCTTGTCATCACCTGCTCCTTGAGAACCTTATTGTTCCCACTTCTTTTCCAATCCTCAATTGGAAACAACTACAACATTCAACTTATTGTGGGTTCCTTTTTCACACTTATTCAAGAGATATTTTTTTCTATTCTCGTTATTAAAATTTCAAATTGCAATATTCTTCCTGTTGTTACCTTCATCAAAGACAAAAATAACTTTATCAATATTTAAAAACAAAGACCAATGAACTTACCACTTTCTTAGGCATTGTCCTTCATTTTGTAGCTTTGGCCAAATTGTCTTCTTGTATGAAATTGTCTATTGTAGCCTCTACAATATCTCTTCTTGTCTACCTTCTTTACTTTTGAACATCTAACAAATCCAGACCTTCTTTCATTCAGTCATCTACCCAACTCACTGTTGGAACTACAACACTATGTCTGAAATTCTTTCCAAAGAACTTTTCTACTCTAATACCAATTGATGCAAGGGTTTCATGCTAAAACCCTGCTTACTAGACTAGTCTATCCTTTCTCCAAGAATCCATTCCATATTTTTTGTAATTTTGTTAATTACAAGTTTTCTTTCGAATCTCTACTAAGATTTAACATAAGTATCCATCCCATAGGTACCTCATTCTCAGAACATTATCACTCTAACAATGGCTTCCTATGCCTTCAATGTTCTCCAAATCCAACACTCAGCCTACAAATAGTCAAAACAACAACATATTTCCAAGTTTTAACTATGCTACAATAAGATTTGGTACCACAACCTTTGACTATTTTTTCTTACTTCGATACAAGAAGATCTTGTAGCTCACACCTTGTTTTTGGTTCTTTGACACAAACAATTAAGAATGTTCTGATTTTTTTTGTTTTCCATTCATGTTTAAGATACCATATCTATTATATGAGAAGAAAAGAGAAACATTGCAGAGAATAACAATGAAATAGTAAAAAAAAATGAATATAATACAGAGATCAATAGAGAAACAACAAATTATATGGAACCACAACACCCAAAATTATACCTTTATTGATAGGAAACAATGTTGACTTGCCTCTTTGAGGGGGCTACCTCTAGCAGAGAAAAGTTCTATTAAAATTATTCTCCAGAATAAAACTTTCATACCCTCGACTCCTATTTATACAAAATCTATATACCTAGAGAACAATCTAGAGGAAAATCTTTTTAAAAGCGGAAGCTTCTATTAGGTCTTCTTACATTTGACTTATTCTTCCTTATTACTAGGCCTTATTAGTATTGGCCTTTTGTTGGAGTTACTTCACACACACGTAAGATTTATTTTTCCTAAGGTTTTTCCTTTTTTTTTATTCATTATTAGTCATTATGCAGTCTCCTATATTTTAGGGGAGAATATTCCACCTGAAAAATATTCTCTTCAATTGACACCTCAATTTGACTAGTTGAGTTGAGTCTAGATGTTGCATTGGTTTTGTCACCAAGAAACATTGGGATCATCACCATGATAATGCTCACTTTCCTTAGGATCATCACCATACTGGCACATTACCCTTTATTTCTTTATCTAATCCTCACTACACTCTATTCAATCAGCTAACTAAAGACTGGTTGACTAGTTAAATCAACTAGGTGGCATTTCACTCCAATAACTATGTAAGAGACTAGAATAGATGGTAGTTCACTCCTGTAACTAATGGTGTGTGTCCAGATCATTCTAGACCACCACTATGGTGCATTGGTTATCCTCCAATGCACAGTCATTGAGTTATACAGAGTATATCATGTGTAAATTATTCATTATTCATTACAGTTAATGATAATTCTTCTATTCTTTCACTTTTTCTTCTTCTTTCTCAATTTCTCTTTGAAAATGTGTGTAGTATTTTCTAGATAGATCTCATTTCTGTAGTTTCAACACATTTACATGTTATCAAAGATGATGGAATTCTAAGAAAAAGATACACCAATTTTTTTTGCAGGTACGAAAGATTGAAGACAACGAAGAGATGGATTTCCAAAAAGAATTCATTCTTACACATTACAACTACTTTGCATGGAAGGAGAAAATAGTCATACATCTCCAAACTGGAGGATTGTACAGGTTAACCTTGAATATAGACACAATACTGACATCAACCATAGAAAAATCCAAGTACTTAAATCGAATGGATGAAGCATTCAAAACAATTTGCAGTCTTATTTCTTCTGATCTCCTTTTTCACATATCTTCTTGTAAGACTCCCAATGAATCCTGGACCACCTTGGAAGGGATATTTGGAAAACATGATGAGATGAGGGGGCACATGTTGGAGGTGGAATTTCTCACATTGTATCCAAAAAGATTCGACAATATCCAACATTTCTTTACAAAATTCAAGGATTTACTGTCGCAACTCAAAGCTTGCAGGGTTGATAAATCTAAGGAGGAGAAATAATTTTTTCTCACCATTCTCTACAAACTTGGTCCTGACTTCTCTGTGTTCATTTCCACATTCCATTCAGTTAGATTCACCTCTAGAGCCACCTAGAAGATGCCTTCTCTTGAAGACTTTATAGAATCCCTGACACAAGAGCATACCAAGCTTATCAACATGGGAAAAATAAAAGGCCCAAAGGAACATGCACTCACTATGAAATATGGAAGCCATCAATATCATAAATCTATAGATAAAGGAAAAAGAAAATTTCATGCAAATTCAAAGAAGGAAGGGTACTCAAAACCCTTCATGGATTTTTTTGGATCCAAAGGGGAAAAGGGAAGAAAAGGGGAGAAATGCACATACTACCACAAAGGATTCCATCCAGAATTTGCATGGATGCACAAACAAATAGATATAATGTCTCAAATAATTCAACAAAACAACCTTGGAGATTTCATCCCCGAGGGTTCCAAGAAGTGGAAGCCATAAGATATGAATCCCAGGAAAGGCAATTCTAGCCATGCCTTGATTTCCATCAACTCCCCTCCCAATGATGCTTGGATCATAGATTTAGGAGCATCACATAACATGGCTACCTCAAAAGCATTCTATTCGTCTTTGGATGCATGCAAAGGTCTTGCTATTATGATGGGGGACAACTCTTTTGTCGAAGTCACTAGCAAAGGAAGGATTGAACTCAGCAATGGAAGCTTCAAGAATGTGTTGCACATTCCCAAAATTTCCATCAACCTTCTCTCTA
>JASDQU010439564.1:55623-69365 GCA_032191745.1 Picea mariana
ACATTACTCAAATGAACATTGTTACATGATTCTGATTTGATGAAGGCTTTACCAATTCCTTTGACTACATAGGTGTTCTTGTATCCAAGTTCTACTTTGTGAGATGTCTTCTTTTCATTCAGATTGGATAGTCTGACCTGGTTTCCTTTTATATGCCTAGATGCTCCACTTTCAATTATCCACATGTCATATTTAAGATTTCCTATAAAATATTAATAGTCTATATGATCTGTGTTTTCATTCATGACTTATGTTGACTGATAGCTAGTCAAACTTTGACTTTGATTGGTCAAACATTGACTCTGACCCAAAATATCAACCTTGATGTTTTTTCCTTCTAAGGGTGCCAATAGGTACATTGGACTAAGGCGTGCACTAGAATATCCTCTCCTTGAGTATTGTGTTCCATCATAAGGTGTTGGGAAATAGTTTTTTAGGGTTTGCACCTACCCTTGCTAATAACCCTAGCGATAATGCTTCAATAACTTCACCTTCTAGAAACCCTTCAACGATCTTGATAATATTATGGATTAGCTTCCTTTTAGTGGCTAGAAAATAATAGACTGACTGAAGGAGGTGTGGGACCATAACCTGTTAGAAAAATGGGTTTGCTCATTTCACCATAGACAATATATCAATATTGTCACCCAACCATAGGCACAAAGGCCATCCCTGAGCACCTTAACCTTGACAAAAAAACATTCTGGTAGCATACCAATAGACAACCAAGGCTAGCACACAAAGAAAGGATAACCAAATACCAAGTAGAAATTCCAGACCAATAACCCAAAACAAGATCACTACTGCAACAGTTGCAGTTCTCCTTCACTCATGCAAACGTCTTGTCCTTATGCAGTCATGAGTGAGTGAGTGAGTGATAACAATTTTGGTTCTCCTTCAATCATGCAGATTGGGATGAATTCTCTTCTCGGGGGATAACAAATCAATATTAATTTATTTTATTAAGTCAACTTGTCTTCTAGGGTTATTATCCAAAGCTTTAGGGTTTATCTTACTTCTCGGAATATTTTAGTCTTGTCAAAGATTACATGTGGAGGTTAATACATCCCGTAGCTACCATAATATCAACACCTTCAAGACATGATCCATGTAAATCTTAGCCATCGTGGAGGAGGTAAATGGGTATTGAAGAGCACAAAAATGAGCATACTTGAAAAGTTGATCAACTACCACCATGATGACAAACTTAGTGCATGATTTAGGTAATACAACAATGAAATCCATAAAGATATCCCTTGAAATAGTGGTTGGAATTGGAAGTGGTTGGAGTGTGTCAGGTTCTTTGATTGTTTCTCCCTTATTGCATTGAAACACATCACATTCTGCCACAAAAGTGGAAACATCCTATTTCATACCATCCCAAAAAAAAAACATTTGACCCTTTCATATGCTTTAGTAAACCCTGAGTGCACAACTGAGGGTGTAGCATGAAGCTCATAAAGTACTGTGGATTTAAGTTGTGATTGTTGAATTAAATAGAGATTAACTCTGTAGCGAATCTCATCATTATGCTAAGAGTACCCTGGGGAAAATGGATCATTGTCTTGCAATTGTTGGATTAAATGCACAATTTTTGGATCCTGTATCCATTCATGGAGAACCACTTGAATCCACTCTAGTACAATGAAGGAGAGGGAAAAAAAAGACTCTTCATCTTCATATTTTCGAGAAAGAGTGTCAAAAATGACATTGTATTTTCCTTTCTTGTAGATGATATCATAACCATATCCAAATAATTTAGTTACCCATTTTTGTTTCTCTAGGGAGGAAGGATGCTTCTCTAGAAAATAATTGAGGCTCTGATGATCTATATTAATTTGGAACATTTCCCTAATAGATAAGGGCGCCAAATATTGACTGCATGTAGAATAGCCAACATTTCCTTTTCATAGATAGATTGTCCCAAATGTTGCTTTGAGAGTTGTTTGCCGGTAAAGGAAAAAGGCCGACCATATTGCATAAGTATTGATCCAATTACTCTCCCAAAAGACTCACATTCCAGGACAAACATCTTTGTGAAATCCGAAAGTGCCAGGACAAGGGTGGTGCACATGGCCTCTTTCAAGGATTGAAAGGCATGATCAACTGTTGATGTCCAAATGAAAGAATTGAGTTTTTGAAGAGAAGTGAGAGGTGCCACAATATTTCCATAATTATTAACAAACTTGTGATAATATCTAGTTAAACCCATAAAACCACACAATATTTTGAGATTCTTGGGGGGAGGACAATCCTGCATAGCTTCAAAATTCTTAGGATCCACCCTGACACAAGTACCCAACTTCCGATACTCCAAAGGAACATTTATATTTTTTGAGGAAAAGGTGGTTCTTAGAGATTAGATGAAGAAATTTATCCACATGAGTAAGATGGTATACCCTGGTTTTACTATAGATGAGAATATCATCAAAGAAAACTAAGACAAAGTATGGAAAAAAGGAAGGAAGACATGATTCATTATACTTTGGAAATTTGATGGAGAATTACAAAGGCCAAAGGACATGACCAAGAACTCATGGTGACCCTCATGAGTGTGAAAATAAGTCTTGGGAATGTCCTCTTCTTTCATGCAGATCTGGTGGTAGTCAGACCAGAGATCAAGTTTAGTAAAGTACTTGGAACCGCTCAATTCATCTAAGAGATCATCAATGACAGGAATGACAAATTTAAATTTGATGGTGATCTTATCTAGGGCACGAAATTATGGACACATGCACCATGTACCTTATTTCATGAATACCATGACCACCAAAGAGGAATAGGGGCAAGTACTAGGGTGAATAACACCTACGGCAAGAAATTCTTGAGAAATTTTTTCAATTTCAATCTTTTGGGAAAATGAATGACAATAAGGGAAAACATTGGGTGAAAGACTATTTGGAATGAGAGGAATTGAATGATCATGAACACCATGAGAAGGAGGAAGTCCCCGGGGGTTGGAAAAAAAATTTGGGTGTTTAGAGATGAGACATTGGAGGTCAGGATGCATTGAAGGTGTTTCAATGGCTTGAATAACATGGAGTTTGGAAATGATGATAGAATGGCCTTTTTGAGGAATTTTCCATTCAATGGGAAATGATGATCTCAAGAGAACCGACTGCGATTCCTTGGAACTTTTACTTTTGGCCTACCTATTGGAAGTGCATGGTTAATTCCTTAAAATGCATGAGGATGGGACCAAGGGTGCATAACCATTTCGCACCAAAAAAAATATCACAACCACCCATGTCGATAGAAAACATATGATATTTCAGGTTGTACTACCCAATTTGGAGACGTACATTTTCACAACGTCCACCACATTTCATGGAACCTCCATTGGAAATCATGATTTGAAAGTTATTGAATGCATGGACATAGCAATGGGTTTCTTGGGCAATGCGACGATGAATAAAATTATGGGTGCTTCCACTATGAATTAAGATGACGACCTTTCTATTCTTAATGCAACCAATTAGCTTAAGTATTTGGGGAGTGGAAAAACCAGTGAGAGCATTCAATGAAATGATCGGTTCTACTTATGGTCCAAATTTTAGGGGGTATATGGTCTAAATTCGAATGCAAAAGTCATAAAGATATAAATATAATAGATTGTCCATGTGGATCAAGGATATTCCCACCTCCACATTAATTAATTGGGCTAATAGGCTTCCCATATGGGTCAAAGAGATTCCCACCTCTCCATTATTGTATTGGATTATATTTTCCACTACTTAGTTAGCTGGGTAGTTAGATCTATTATTATAATAATAGAGACTCATTTAATAATCTCTTTCCATTATTGTATCGGGTTGTGTTTTCCACTACTTAGTTAGTTGGGTAGTTAGATCTATTATACTAATAATAGAGAATCATTTAATGAGATATTTTTTACTTTGTCCAATGGACCATTTTGTAATGTTATATAAAGGCCTAGCAAGCCTTCTCATAATATGAAGTTACTCATTTTAGCTTCTCTCATATTTTCTATTGTTCATTGTGAGGTTAATTATCTCTGAGTGCTTTACTGTTAATTAGTTTTAGAGTTGAGGCTCCTCTTTGACCCTCACCTCCTGAGTACTTCATTTACATGGTTTTTTCCATGATATTTTTTTCATGCAATATTGACATGTCTAAGATCCTCCTCTCTCATCATTCAAGCCATCTATATCTTAGCCCCAAAGATCTGGATCAGTGGTATCAGAGAAGGCACACTCTCCATAAGGAAAAGAGTTTGAATCATGATGTGGGTTCAAACATTTGCATCAATCACCAACCTCCTTTTGGTACTATCGTAATCCATTTTTCGGGCCATACACTGTAAGCATCACAGTTGGTCCACATGAACTACAAGGATTTTTTTTTCCCTCCGATATTCGTTAACCATTATAAGGAGAACCATATATGGATTCATAACATCCATACATGGATCAACTATATCCATTAGTCTGCAACATTTTCAACAAAATTGCAGGGTGTCCATGCTTCCCACGGAAGTTCTACAACCTCTACAACAACCCATGCTACTCTACAAACCCTTGGCATCCTTTGTGGCCCTCTACATTCAGACAACTTCAAAGAGGTTTCTTGACCTCTACACCACATACCATTAGAACTATCTCTTCAATATATCGAATGGGTATTTCACGAAATATCATTTGGCTTCTTGGTTTTAGAGATATCATCGATTGAATATTAGCATGTATTTGACCCAAGGAGGTGGTGCATACGACCATATTCAATAGAAATTTTCTCTCTACTCAGGAATCTACAGAAATATTTCCACATATGGCTGGAAATATCTCTTCAATTTGTCAAATGGGTATTTCTCGGAATCTCATTTGTCTTTTTGGTTTGAGAGATATCATCGATTGAATATCAACATGTATTTGACCCAAGGAGGCCACACRTACCACCATATTAGAAGGTATTTTTATCCCTAATAAGAAAACCATAGAAGGATTTGCACATATGGATGGAAATATTTCTTCAATATATCAAATGGGTATCTCAAATAATTTCATTTCATTTTCTAGTTTATAAGATATCTTTGATTGAAGAGGCACATGTCTGTAACCAGCATGGCCACTCGCCCTTCAAATTCGAACTGTTTTTTCTCAATCCATGGGCGACCTCAGAACAAGTTCCATATACCGATGGAAATATATCTTCAATATATCCAATGGGTSTTCGACGTAATTTGATTTAATCACCTGTAGCATAATTTGTGAATGTATTTTCATCAAGATGTTCACAGCCCCCAAAGCRACGATTTTTCCATATTKTTTTTTAAATTTTGGGATTTTATTATAATTTCTTTATTTTTCTAGCCATGTACAATTCCATTGTCAACTAGGTTATGGTTCAACCACAAACCCACAGTTATGGGTCAACTACACAAAACCCTTCTMTTCATTGGGTATTTTCACATTGTAATCATAATGGTACGATAATGTGGTTTCTTTTTTTAGTATGSGTGAAATGATGGGGACCATCATTTTCTAAGGGGGGAGGACTGATCCAAATTTTAGGGGGTATATGGTCTAAATTCAGATGCAAAATTYATAAATCTATAAATCTAATAGATTGTYCATGTGGATGAAGGAGATGCCCACCTCGTCATTAATTAATTGGGCTAACAGGTTGCCCATATGGGTCAAAGAGAGTCCCACCTCTCCATTATTTAWTTGGGTTTTATTTTCCACTACTTAGTTAGATGGGTAGTTAGATATATTATTATAATAATAGTGACTCATTTAATGATCTCTTTCCATTATTGTGTTGGGTTTTATTTTCCACTACTTAGTTAGTTGGGTAGTTAGATCTATTATACTAATAATAGAGACTCATTTAATGAGCTCTTTTTGAATTTGTCCATTGGACCATTTTGTAATGTTATATAAAGACCTAGAAAGCCTTCTCATAATATGAAGATACTCATTTTGGATTCTCTCATATTTTCTATTGTTCATTGTGAGATTAATTAGCTCTAAGTAATTTACTAGTAACTAGTGTTAAAGGTGAGCCCCACCTCCCAAGTACTTCATTTACATTTTTTTGTCCATGTTTTTTGTTTCATGCAATATTGGCATGCCTAAGTCCCTCCTCTCTTAGCATTCAATCCATATAGATTTCAACCCACAAGGTCCAAATCAATTTATTTTTATAGGTTTGGAACCTCTTTGATCGTCACCTCCCAAGTACTTCATTTACATGTTTTTGTCAATGCTTTTTTTTCTTTGAAGACAAAATGAGTAACTTCATATCACGAGAATACTTTATAGGCCTTTATATATCATTACAAAATGGTCCATTGGAGAAAGTCAAAAAGAGCTCATTAAATGAGTCTTTATTATTAGTATAATAGATCGAACTACCCAACTAACTAAGTAGTGGAAAATAAAACCCAATACAATAATGGAAAGAGCTCATTAAATGAGTCTTTATTATTATAATAATAGACCTAACTACCCAACTAACTTAGTAGTGGAAAATAAAACTAAATACAATAATGGAGAGGTGGGACTGTCTTTGAACCATATGGGAAACCAATTATCCCAATCAATTAATGAGGAGGTGGGCATATCCTTGGTCCACATGGAAAATATATTAACTTTGTAGCTTTATGAATTTTACATCCGATTTTAGACCATATACCCCCTAAAATTCATATCAAATTCGGTTGTATCAGATGGAGGAGTAATATTAGTTGGCTCAGGTAATTCTGCAATATGAGAGTTCTCTATGTCTTCTTTAGAAACATCCTCAGAGATGGCCATAAACAATTTTTTTCATTACACTTGTGTCTCGTAAAATTATTTTCATCACAATTATAATGAAGGCCCTTCAATTGGCATTTGGCTATTTCATTCAGAGTTAATTTTTTGATCTTGAGAGGAGTGGGAGGAGGATATGGGTTGGTAGGGAGAGTGCGAGGAGGAAAGGAAGGTTTTCGTGAGTAGCCTCCAACAAATTTTGAGGGTGAGGCATGAGGACTTGGGCTCAAATTTCATCTTTGAGACCACTAATAAAAAATTCCCTGAAGAAAGCATCAGGCATACCCTTCATTCTAAAATCCAAGTGTTCAAAGGAAGATATAAAGTCTTTCACTATGCCATATTGTTTCAACTTGGTCAAATGGCCTAGATAGTGAGTGTGAGTTTCAAAGATTTCTTATATCTCAGCCACAAATTGTGTCAAAGAAACATACCCTTGAAGGGTCTTTCTACAAAATTTCCACCATTGCTAACGTTCCATATCCAAATATAGGACACCATAATGGAGTTTGGTCAGATCATCAGTAATTCCATGCAGGGAGAAATCATATTCCATTTGAGTGACCCAACTAGTGGGATCTGAGGCATCAAATTTCTTCACTTCAACTTGGGGAAGATGGGGGTCATAAGGAGATGAGTTAGACTGGAGGTTCATATTATGGGAGGAGTTCTCACCTTTAGAATGGGAAGGGGGGTCAAGGTAGGGAGAACCAAGGGACTTTTTAATCCATTGGGTGAGGGAGTCTAGGTTGCTCTTAATAGAGGTCAAATCACACTTAAGATTAACAAAGCCAACATCAAGGATTTCCAAGTGGGACTGGGCGAAAGAAATTCCATAGGTCATTTTGTGGATGTCAACCTTGTGTTGTTTGGATTCATCTTGCAGGGATTGAAGGAATTTTTGGTTGCGAGTGTTGGCCATGGGGAAAGGAGGGGAATAGAGGAGGGGGAGTGGGTCCCCCAAAAAAGGGTGAAAATGATATATATGACTGTGTTCAGTGTGAGAAGAGGAAATAAATGAGATGGATGTAAAATAAGGGTGTTAGGGAGGGGTCAGGATGATATTTTTTTTTTCTTAAAAATTATAGGTACTACTGCGATCAGAATGAAGAGAAGAATTTAGTGGGATAGTTCTCAAATAATGGTGTGGTTGGAGCCCAAGATTTTTTTTTTCACTTATGCGGGGTTATACTCTCAACTGAATAATATTGTGGAGGCAGAATGCACAGATTCTTAACAATACAAAATATGTAGTAATTTCGCAACCCCAATGTAGATGACAAGGTTGTACTGCAAGAGATATTGTATTTTTCTTTTTTGTTCGGTTCCCAAGGGTTAGGGTTTGTAGGGAATCTACAATCAAGGTTTTTCCCTATGGTATATCTCTCTAATATACATGTGGGGTGCAACAATAGTACTCGGCCCAATATCTCATATCACCAACTAAGGAGGATAAACCATACCCTTAGTCGTACTACTCGACTATCCAGGTACTAGAGAGTCACTTCCCAAGTGTTGTTCTCGGTGACACTATAGAAGTTAGGCGATTGATCAATTTATGTATAGAAGGCTTCACGATGCCTAGCATGGTTTGTATACATGTGTTGTCTGATGCTCTACCACTCAGAGGGGCACCAATAGGGGTTACAAGGGTGGCCAATAGATCTACACTTAAGTACCACTTGTATTTCCTGCATGTATGACTCCCCGACAATGGGTTTATGCACGTAACAATGGATCTTTGTAGCTTAAAGACATCGGAATATGTCTCTACCCTGGAAAAAAATAACCGACAATTTTATGTCAAGGAAAGTGGTCTGATACCACTTGTAAGGTACAAGATCTATTATATGAGAAGAAAAGAGCAATATTGCAGAGAATAACAATGAAATAGTAACATAAAATGAAGATACGGTAGAGATTAACAATGTAACAATAAATTATATGGAACCACAACACCCAAAATTATACCTTTATTGATAGGAAACAATGTTCACTTGCTTCTTCAAGGGGGATACCTCCAACAGAGCATAGCTCTATTACAATAAATCTCAAGACAAAAACTCTCATTCCCTCGACTCCTATTTATACTAAATCTATCTACCAAGAGAAAAATCTAAAGGAAGATCTTTCTAGAAGCGAAAGCTTCTATTCGGTCTTCTTACATTTGACTTATTCTTCCTTATTACTAAACATTTTTAATATTGTCCTTTATTGCATGTAGAATATATTATTCTATCTACATGAGGGGTTAGAGAGGTTAGGTCCCTAGCATAATGTCCTCTTGCTGCTATGATCGTCCTCTTCACCTTTGAATCACCCTTCACCAATCAACAACTTCACCACTCTCCACAAATTCTTCAACTAAAAGTTAACCACCAAAACATAGAGCATTCTCTGCACCAACATTCTCTAACACAAGCCATCTCTTCCACGTATCGAAATTGTAGTTCGAATCCAACTCTCAAACGGTTCTCTAACTCTTCCACTAGAATCTCACCTTCAACACATTCTCCTTTCATTTGATCCACGATTTCACCCTTTACAAATTGACCATAGATTGGTCACGAAATTTATTCCCTTCTGTCAATGCAAAGTACTCTTCCTCAATGCATAACAATTATTTAGCCATATAAGGATTTCACTATATGATTCTTTCAAATTGATTCTACACCATCGCCCAATGCATCACTGCTGACTTCTAAATGGATTCTAAGATCGATTGATTTTTGTGCTTTGTCTCCTTTACCAAGGGGTGTACAATAATAAAATAACATAAACCTACACTTATCTATACAATTATAGAAATATGTACAGAAATTGTAAATCAACAAAGCACATAAATTCCAAGTATTTAATAACACATAAATCTAAGGACATTAACACAGTGTTTGTGGTAGAAACTTTTCCATTTTTCCATTACTCATAAACTTTGTACATACATAGAATCGACCTTATCTAATCCCAACTTCCCTTAGCCAGTCAATCCCCATCGAACTAGCTCGAAGGCCAACCAACCACAGTTGAACCTTTCACACCTCTTTAATTTACATATTTATGCTTGGAGTTAATGTTTCCAGTGCAACAAAACTACTCCCTACAAACCTGTAACTTATCCCTAAAATTCTGAAATTGTTTCTAAACATAGATATTCCATCTCATCTCCAAGTACTCATTACTTTGTTATTTTTAGCCTACGTCAAATTGATGCCGCAGTTCAAGGGATTAGTTATATGAATCATCACTTGCGATGACACCTATCTCTATGACTCATAATTTAGAAACTTCTAAAAACTTATGGCTTGTCTCTCACCTAATGAATCATGATTTACACCTCGTTTCACTTCGAACCTTCTAATGATAACTTACAACCCATGAACTTTTACAAAGTATTTATAGTAATTTACAATAAACCCCTTGGGCTTATTAAATACCCCATGGTCTGATTAAACTCGATAATTTATGAGGAAGACATATGCACCTACATCAGGGATCCTAGGGAAAGGCTGGATAATTCTTCCTCTAACATATAATCATCATTGAGTGGGAGGTCAAACAAGGGTCAATGGACCCTTTTTCTAGCATAGTGTTTACATCAATATCAAGCCTAGGGAAAGGGAACCCTATGATTCCTCCACATTAGTATTATGGATGAAGGGGAGCCTTTGGAAGGGTTGATCAACAGTTACTCTAGTGTATTATTCATGTGGAAAGAGAGATATGAAAATGATCGATCAATTCTTCCTCCAAAATAATGTCCCAAGCATGATCGAGCTCAGGAAAGGGTCATACAACCCTTTTTTAAGCATAGTGTTATGGTAGAGGGGTTTTCTAGGGAAGGTTTGGACTAACATTCATCTATAATATTATTCCCATATAGAAAGAGCTAGAGAAAGGGTTGGTCGACCTTCCTTTAGAATACAATTTTCATCAAGGGGGAACACTAGGGAAGGGTTTCCCAACACGAGATGGTATTCTCGTCTAATGGAATGATTGGTGAATAATTTCTCTAGATGAATATTTTCTTCGAGGTGAGCCCTAGAAAGGGTCTACAAAGAATTTTTATAATATATTATTCTCATCGAGGGAAAGTTTGTGGGAAGGTTGATCAACCCTTCATTCAACATAGTATTATTGTCATTGGAAAAGCCCGAGAAGGTTCAACCAACCCTTCTTATAGAAAATTATTATTTTCCCAAGGGGTTGGGGGAAGTGTTATCCAACCTTTCATTCATGACAGTATTCCCATAAAGTGGTATTCCAAGGAAATTTTGGATGACCCTTCCTCCATATTTTTATTTTTGTCGAAGGGGTCTCGGAAAAGGGTCCTCCAACTCTTCCTCAAACATAATATTCCCATCCATGAAGAGCCATAAAATTGTTTGGATGTCCCTTAGGACAACACGATATTCTCATCAAGTGATATTTCAGGGACGGGTCAATCGACCCTTCTCCTAGAATATATTTCTCATATAGTAGTATCTCAAGAAAGGTTTAACCAACCATTCCTCCACTATAATATTATCATATAGAAAGAGTTGGTATAATCACTCTAGTATAATAATGATGCTAAGGGAAATTCCCTGGAAGGGTCAACGAAAATGACAAAGTCTATAAGTTAACTTAATGAAATGTTAGTCAGTACGTACAACCACCTTAACCTTCTATAGGATATAAATGCTCATATGAATGAATAGAACATGGTTAGTCGGCCAATTAGATTTAGCATAATTGGTTGGGAAGAATAATTATTATCCTCCCCACCCAAATTCAATTCAATTCACACAAGTAACATGTTGATCTTTTAACAAGTATATTATTGTGATAACTTCAAGCCTCATTGTTGACGAAACTTGTACCATAAACCTTCTAAAATTCTAGGATATTGTAACTTGAAGAAAAACGAATTACTCAACTTTCCTACCTATATTTGTTTTCGTGGAAATAAAGAATAGTTTCTATATTTGTTTTCGTGGAAATTTAAAATATGTGTTTTCATGGAAATAAAGAATATGTTTTATATTTGTTTTCATGGAAATAAAAGCAGGATCTATATAATTCTATTTTCATATAACATAGAATAGAGGTTTTCACTTATATAAGAAGCTAACATACACAATCGATCGTGGCCTTTTCCACTTACTCACTTAGTATTAACCGGGCGGAAAGAAGACTGCCCCCTTATTATATAATTGAAGAATCCAAGACCTGTAAATCTGCCGCATCGAAAGAGTAGAAAAGTAGGCTTTCTTGGAATCGAAAAAAATAATCGTTAGTCTTTTATGTATGCTATCATGGCCTTTTTTTTTTTAATGGAAACTTCTACAAAAAGATTCCTTCGAAATCTTAAATCATTTTGATAGTAAAAAATGCAAGGTGTCCCCAAATTTTAGGCTTTTCTCGTTTTCAAGGAGATGCATCAAGTATCTTAGCCAAAAGCAAATAGTATGTCTAAAAAATATCACATCATTTTTACCAACGTGTATATATATATATATATATATATAATAAAATATTTGATTCCGTAGAAGCCATGATTATTTGTTTTAAATAATGAGTACCATTACAAAATTAAAGGTTATATACTATGTTAATATCATTATCGTCATTGATTTTTGTTCTTTTAAATATAATTATGAGGGGTAGGGTAGGGTAGGGTAGGGTAGGGTAGGGTTGAATTATTATTTTATAAGGGAGTGTATGGGATTTTTTTATTTGTAAGATAAGTGGTTTTTTTTCAATTAATTAATTATTTGATTGTTAATTTTTTTATTATTATTTATTTATTTATTTTTCTGAAATATAATTATAAGGGTAGGATATGGGAGAGTTATTATTTTATAAGGGAGTGTATGCGATCTCTTATTTGTGAGATAAGTGATTTCTTTCAATTAATCATTTGATTGTTAAAGTATATATATATATATATATATATAATCCTTGTTTAGATTCGAACTTGTGATTTTTTAAGAAGAAATATATGCTCTTAACCATTAGACCAAACCTTTAACTATCATAAAATAATACAAGGTTTAAAATATATATTTTTTCTACTATAAATCATTTTTATATTAATAAAGAAGTAATATTTCTTCATAAATATGAAGAAGAATTAAAAAAAAATGTTTTATTTATTTAACAATGTAAATCAATAATTTGATAGATATTTTTCTATGTTGCACGAGTTTTCGAAAAGTGGGAACGTTGGGAACAAGGATGATTTTAGGGGTTAAATTTTGCTCATGGGCTAATTTTCCATGGTTTTTCCCAAAAAAAGATTCGTCATTCTAAAAATGATTCGCCCAAATTCTATAGGATAAAATTATTTTACCTTAAAAATTGCCAAAATTTTATACAACCTATACAAAATCCTTAAAAATTTGAATATTTTTATAAAAATATTGCAAAACATTTATAGTTGGAATATGAATGATTAGTAAGATTCACCAAGGTTTCTACAATTTAAAATAAATTTCTATCCTTAAAATCATCCCTGGTTGGGAATGTGGATATGAGTGTCCAGAACGAGTAGAAGTTTCCCCCAAATTTAAAATTACTAATTTGAGTAGAAGTTTCCCCCAAATTTAAAATTACTAATTTAATTCGTGCTAATAATTATATGAATATATTTAACACGATAATGAAACTTTAATATCCATAAATATTTCATTAGAAAATGAGAAACCAAATTGAAAATACATATATACAATTTTAACATCTTTTCAAAATTAAACTTTACATATATAAACTTTAAACATCTTTGTAAATTTGAAGCATTATTTTTTTTATTAAAAAAAACAAAATAGTACTACTCTTCTAATATGAAAATACAATAAAAGTCAATGATATGGTTGGTTGATATCAACTAGAGAGTGGAACAAATGTGATTTATTCGACTTTCATGTTTAGTTTGGGCTTGAAGGAAAACATAAATGCATTAAGAGTTTTTCATATGCACAACTATAA
>JASDQU010439565.1:0-54388 GCA_032191745.1 Picea mariana
GTTGTAGACTCCTCTTGTAACTTAGTATGTATGTCTGTGTAATCCGGTGGAAGGAATCCAGTGCCGTATCAAGAGTCTCGGGCTGTTTAAAGGCATAGTTCCACTCTTGCGACACATTCTGAGCCGTATCAGTAGTCTTGGGCTATTTAAAGGCACAGTTCCACTACTGTGACTCTACTGACGGATCCTTCCTTCTGTGACAGTACTGTGCCTAACCCTTGGTGTCTGTCTCTGCCTATAGCCTTTAGTTGCCGCCTCCTGTTCAGGGGCGTTTGCTTCTTGTCGTCGTTATGATAGGTCGGGTGGTCTCGATTGTGTTCGTCTTACTTGCATCCTGTTGGTTTGAGTGTTGACGTAGAGTCGAGGGGGTTGTTTTCTTCTGCACACACGCACACACCTTAACAAAAAAAAATTCACCGGTTGACTGAGTGGTTGTCCTTAGCAAGGAGGCTGTTACAATTCTTGACATAAAGCAATCACATAATCCGAATAGAAAAGAGTTTGAACACCATCATCAAATTGAAACACTTGAATACTAACAGGGATAACCTCCTCTTTAAATTCCATTACATAGTTGATACCCACATGCATTAAACTTTGGAAAAACAAAGTCATTAAGAAAATGCAAGAGCCAACATTATGATTTAATTATGAGCAGAGCTATATTTCATGGATGGAACAACAAGAGCTTTCATAATTTTATGTAGAATGTCAGGGAAAACCAAAAACATGACTATTTCTTCCAAGGCCGAGCAACACGAAGGCAACACCAACCAAGCAACTGACCAAATGAAAACCAAGCAAGGGTGGAAACCTCGATGTAGGGTTAGAGAGACATGCAGTAATTGCATGTCATGTCTACATTAATTCCATCAACCATGGCCTAGTACGAGTGCACTAACTCCTCCAGTGCATAATCCACTATAACTACCATAAAAAATTTAATACAAGGTGAGATATGCCACGTTCCATAAATTTTTCAAGCCTAATGTGCGTGCTTAACACTTAGCACAAAATATGTTGTATGTCCCCAATATTTTATAGGGAAACATTGCCACCCTTATAAACCTTAACAATGGTGCATGATACTTAACAAGAAATCATAAGTGAAATATTCCATAACCATATACAACTTCATGCTTGGATTTTAAATCCACCATTCAAAATATATATGCATCAGAATAAAACCAAGATGCTCATTAACGCAACACCTTTTCTCTGTGAATTAAATCATCAATAACCTATCATTTTCCCACTTCACTTGGAAAGCGGTTTCGAAACTTTAAAACTGTAGAGTCGTTTTTTCAAAAATAGGCATGAATGCATAAAAGACAAGGCATCCTTCATCATCATTCACATACGGGGTCCCACCTATTTAGCATATTATTATTTTATATAAATAATAAGGCATTGCAACCAATTTGCATGAAGGTACCCCATGTTGCGCTTTTGGGAGTCAACAAACTAGCGACTCCATAGGGAAATGTGTTTCTAACATATTCGTAACTTAGAATGTTTGGTTTCACAAACTAGTAGAAGTAAATGATAGAAATAACTGCTGAAAAGAAATGTTATGAAACAGGGGGGAAAAATATGGTTTAAGGGAAATAATGAAATGACACTTTGGGAATAACTTTTGGAAAGTGGTACGTATGAGGGGGTTTGGTCCTGTATGCATAACATTCAAACAATATGTAACATATAATGCTTCTTAAAGTTTCAAGGAGAATGTTTCTGATATGCTTTTTGGATCTCAGGATGGAGGAAAGAAAGGAATAGCAGAAACAACGAAGAAGACAAAATCAACTATCCTACAACAGTGTTGAAATACAAAATAATTTTTTGTGATGTCTAAAAAGAGGACATCGTGACAAATGTGTATACCTTATTGACCAAGAATATTTATAGAATGAAAATTTTATGGAAAAACCGATCTAGACCTTATTTC
The DNA here is from genome assembly GCA_032191745.1 of Picea mariana. NCBI lineage: Eukaryota > Viridiplantae > Streptophyta > Pinopsida > Pinales > Pinaceae > Picea > Picea mariana. The sequence continues at coordinate 1,949 of JASDQU010439565.1, forward strand.
TGATAATTATGAAAAACAAAACAGAAGAAATTGAAACTCAACAAACCAAAGTAAAAAGAAAACAACAAAACAAAAGACTATATACAACAATCATTTTTATAAAATCATTTAACAATCAAGATGGTTCCACATAATGTTTCAAGTGGGAACCATTGGTACTGTAAGAGAACAATCACTCTTCCAAATCCTTTAGGAGGTATGAGTTTGTGCCTAGGATAAAAGCGATTTTGAAAGGACCTAGCCATAGTTTTTGGAACTTAGAATGTCTTCCTCTTTCAGCATGATTTGAGTCCCATAATAGGACTTTCTCATCAATCTTAAATTCAATAGCCTTTCCTCATCTATTAAAATAATTCTTCGCAATTTGTTGCCTTCTTTTTTTATTCTCTAGGGAAAAATTCCTTTGTTCTTCTAGGGATAACAATGCATTTATCCTTTGGGGAACATTGGAAGAATTTAATTCTTCAGTATGTAGCATCAGACGTAAGGAGGAAAGTTCTAGCTCAGCAGAAAGAATAAACTCTTGGCCATATATGAGCTAAAAGGGGGTAAATCATGTGCTTGATTTGGTGGTTGTGTGATCTACCCAGAGAGCATAAGTGAGAAGCGTGTGCCACTGGTGAGGCTTGTCTTCTATGATCCTCTTTATGATCCTAACCAGATTCTTATTAGTGGAATCTGCTTTTCCATTTCCCTAAGGGTGATAAGTAGATGAAGTGAAATGTTTTACCCCTATCTTATCCATAAAATGAGTCAATTTTGCAGAAATGAAGGTTGGGTCATTGTCCATAGTGATCTCTAATGTAATGTTGAATCTGGAAAATATATTAATTTCTAGGAAAGAAATTACCTGCTCATCCTATGTGTGCATAAGAAGGAAAACCTCAGTCCACTTAGTAAAGTAATCAGTGGTTGTCAAAATAAATATATGTCCTATGGAAGAGGGAGGATTGATAGGACCAATAAAGTCTAGGCGCCATTTAGAAAAATGGAAATCCAAGAGGACAGGTTTTAAAGGCATGGTAGAAAGGTGTTCTTTCACAGTAAATTTTTGGCACTTATCTCAAGATCTTGTGAATTTATAGGAATCATGGAATATCGAAGGTAAATAGTAACCATTTCTTATGGTTTTAAAGGAAATAGCTTTAGCAGAAAAATGGCCACCAACATGAATGATAGAAATTGGTGATCCATGAATTTTGTGTAACAATTTATGTTCTTCTTCATCATTCACACATCGAAGTAACAAACCATCAACAGACTTTCTAAACAAAAAGTCTCCTAAAATTATATACTTGAAAGCTTCCAGGCGGAGTCTCCTTTTCTAATGAGGATCCATCTCATCCAGACACTTATGATACTGCAAATAATACACCAGATTTTTATACCAAGGGTGTTTGGATATATCAAAATTTTGATTCTCAATATGAAACAGAGTTGAAAGAGGATTAACTTGATTTTCAAGTTCTTCACTTTGTTTAGGATGATGAGCTAAGTGAAGAGCTAGTTCTTGTCTCTTGATGTCTTTGAAGTTATGATCGTCAAATCATTCTCTTGAATTTTGGCAAGCCAATCTACAAGTTTTCCTGAAATATAAGTTTGTGAAAGCAGAAACTTGACAGCAGGCAAAGGGACTCTTACCTGCATATGTTTTCCTAAAATAAAGTGCCGAAATTTTTCTATAGATTTAACAAAAAAAAAATTGTGTTTCTCAATATAAGAGTACTCGATTTCATCATCTGATAAACTCTGGCTCATGTAAGATACAGTTTTATCATTGTTTTGGTCATCACTTTGTAAGAGGATAACATAAATTGCTTCCTTAGTGGCATTGGTATATATGATAAAATCTTTTTCAAAATTTGGTTTTGCCAGAGCCGGTGCCGAATTGATTGCTTTCTTAATCCTAAGGAAAGAATTTTCGATGTCATATGTCCAAGAAAAAGAGCGATATTGCTTCATAATATTATGAATTGGTTTAACCATGACAACAATATCAGGAACAAACCTACGAAAAAAATTAATAATTCACATGAAAGCTTGAACTTATTTCTTGTAGGTGGGGGCAGGAAGGTTTAGAATCACAGTAATTCTTTCAAGATCAATTCTTATTCTTGAATAAAAAACAATATGACCGAGGAGTTTTCCTTTTGTGACACCAAAAATAGATTTGGAAGGGTTTAGAGAAATTCCAAATTTTTTGCATTGCATGAGAACTTTTCTAAGATGACCAAAATGATCCAACCAATTCTTTGAATAGAGATTCAAATAATCAAGATAAACTTGGATAATTTTATCAATCATATCATCAAAATATATGTGTGTATCTCTTTGAAAAGTGGCACCTGCATTAGACACGCCAAAAGTCATGCGTTCATAAGAAAATGTGCCCCAGCATGTAGTAAAGGTGGTTTTATATCTATTAGTCCTTTTCACCTTGATTTTATTATACCCAAAAAATCCATCAAGTAAGGACATCATTTGTGACCCTGCAACCTGTTGTAAAATCATTTCCATATTAGGAAGAAGAAAATTGTCTTTGACACTTGCTCTATTCAATGCACAGAAATTGACACATAATCTGATCTGACCAGTAGTTTTCCAAACAAGGACCATATTTGAAACCCACTCAGAATACTTAATTGGAAATATTATATTATCTTTTAACAACTTTTCCAACTCTTTTCGAATAGTAGCTTCAAGCGTAAGGTTAATAGGTCTTTGTTTTCTCCTAATTGGTTTTACCCCTTCCTTGATAGGAATGGCATGTTGTATGAGAGAAGGAATAGAACCACAAAGATCCTTCTATGACCATGAAAAACATCTTGAAATTCATGAATTAGTTCTATGAATTTCATTTTTTCTTCATCAAAACATTAGGCCCCTAGCTTAATGATCTTTGGGGATTTGGGTGTCCCAATGTTCAAGGAAATGGTATCACCCACTTTCTTTTTTGACTCCTCTTCCTTATGTGTCTCTTTGTTTCCTACATCACTCGATGGAAATGAAATTTCGATAGGATTCAAGCCCTTAGGAAATTTGTCATCCTCAATAGATATGATTTCTTTAGGATTAAACAATTCATTTTGTATGAAAGAAAAAATGCCTTCATCACTCAAGAAAACTTCCCATGACTCTATGTTATCAGGGATCTGAGGACAATATAGAGATTGGAACATACGATCAGGTCATTGAGATAAAATTTGTCAAGTAGGAGGTGTTGCAAACACAACTAACCTATCAGCCATTGAATTAAGTCCCCTATTAACATGAGTGATGTTAAATGATAATTGATTTGAAATGAGCATCCAAACATCTTGGGTATAGCATCTAACCAACTTGTTGTTGGGAAAATAAATCTTATGTACAAGGTTCACAACAAATTCAGAATCACCAAAAACTATAAGGTGGCCACAACCAAGATTATCTGCATTTTCAATGCCTGACAGTAAGGCATCAAACTCAGTGACATTGTTTTTGCAAGCAAATTCTATCCTATAATAAAAATTGTGGATTTTACCTATAAGAGAATATAGTATGATGTCATCCCCATTACCTTCAATGGAGCACAAGACATCAAAATTCATATGCCACATGCCATTGTCAAAATCACTTGGTTCAAGGATAGTGTCACCCTCATCAACAAAGATAGAGTATACTCCCAAATCTTCTTCAAGATAATTTATGTTAGGTTGGGGAACACTCTCTATATATGGTAAAATTATTCCTTCCATAAGGAATATAGTTTTCTTTCTGTTTCGAGTGACAAACAGATGTGTTCCATAAAGTGAAAGATATCCACTAGTTAAGGCTTTCCAGTCTCTTCCTAAAATAATTGAATAGTTTCTCATTGGCATATCAATTACTTTGATGTTGAGAGTTGTTCTTATCTCGGGGTGTGCATAGAGAACTAAGGTTACATCCTTGATTTCTCCTATAGTTGATTGCCGCAGACTGTTATAAGAGAGCATGCTTCCAGAATTTTCATTAGTGCACGACAATCCAAGCTCCTCCATGATAATTTTTGACATTACACTTGGACCGGACCCGCCATCAATTAGAAAACAATGATCTATTTTATCCATAATTTTTACAGAAATATAAAAAGGGGTTTTTTTAGAGGGTTCCTAAAATTATTTACACCTATCTTATTTACAGTTGCATCCTCTTCTTTTAACTCTTCAAATAGATTGGCTATAGTAGAAGTTTTACCTTCCATAAAATTTTTGAGATGTTTTTGTTGTTCTGGGAGGGAAACCATGTCCAAAAGAGTAGCATCAGCCTTGATATTATCCAATTTATTAAGGATATTATATTTCAAAGAGGGAAGAGGTGAAGGAACTCCTTGATTATCTGAAACTATGACATCTTGTGTATCGGTACTTGGAGAAGATGATCTTGGGGTGGAAGAAGCCCAAGGAGGGCCATATTTACCCTTGGTCATGTAAGTTTTGTTCATGGTATTGATTACCATAACATCCTCTGGTTCAACCGAATCTAAAACAACGATCGTGGTATCGAGCCTTTTTCCAAAGATCTTATCTATGGATTTTTTCTTAACTTCGCAAGTACTTTCTTCATGTTTTTCTTCACAGAAGTTACACCAACTGTGAGACATAATGGCCTTTGGATGAAAAGTATTTTCATTAGTATTCCTAAAAGGCATTGAGTAAGAGGAAGATGACTCAGGGGTAGGTGAAGAAACACTTCCCTTTCATTCATAGGCTATCATCCTATGTTCATATCTTACACGAGTTGTAGGAGGGCAGACATATATGTTTTCTTGACCGAGTCCCCTTTAGGGAGACCCGTTCTTTTGAGTTTCTCCTCATATTCTAGAAAAGTATGAAGAGTGGAACCAATATTTTCAATAGCCTTCTCTTCGAGTCTATGAAAATAAGGATAAGGTAAAGCATTATAATAATGCATGAAAGAAGCGTGATTTTGAGGGTAGATTAGTTTAGGGATTTGGTTGTATAATTTGGTGAAGCGAAGGTTAAAAGATTTAATGGTTTCACCATATTTATACACAATATTGTTGTATTCCCTCAACTTCTCAGTTGGACTCTTGGACTTTCCCTAAGTGGACTTAAAAAAATAAACAAATTCTTCCCATGTGGAAATAATTTTGGGAGTGAGGTTAAAAACATCTGATGCATCTTTTCCTTCGAGGTAGTTGAAAAATATGCACATGAAAGTGTCTTTATCGTTATCCCCTATGTTATGACAAGCATTATAAAATTCTACTAGGTGTTCATTTGTAGTAACAATATTATTTCCCGAAAACCTAGGTAAATGCTCCTTAAACTTTGGTAATAGGTGAGTAGCAGGTGTCAGATTCAAGGGAGAAGACACATGCCATGGGGTGGTCATAGAATCTTCGTCGAATTGAAAAAGTCCATATTTTTTTATAAATTTAGCAGGATTTGTATTGGACTGAGTAGGGAAGTGATGACTACATATACTACCAATTACTGATGAAGAAGAAGGTTGTGAGGATGAGGCACCTCTGGTTCCACTACCACTACCTTCAGATTTCATGTGCAAGGTAATACGTATGGGTGATGAAGGTGAATTAGCAGAATCAGATAAATTTCTCCTTAGAGTGATTTCTTTCATTGATAAAACAATTTCCTCCTTCCTATTTCAAAAATATGAGTAGCTTCTGGGGACAATCCTCTTCTCCTTCGAGAGATGTGAGGATTTGAGGACATGAAAAGAAGTACCAAAGATGTGATAAAATGGAGGTTACTGCTGATTTATGGGTTTCCTTTGCCTGTCTTCCCAACATTCATGGATACTTATATCCATTTCAATTACTTCCCAAGAGAGTTTAAGTTCGGCATGAGTACTAGTAGTTTCTAAAATAGTATTGAATAAGGTTAATGAAATGCTATTTTGGTCATCAATATCGTTTCCAATATTGGGTTGTCTTGTAACAGGTATTGTCATGGAAAAGAAAAGCAGTCAAGGAGTATTCAGATAAAACAGAAAATGAAAGATAATTGTGATACAATCAACCAGAGAGATATGGAATATCTCCCTAGTACAGTCATCAAATAAATGTTGAGGAAAAGGTATTGAAAACCTTACTCAAGAATTTTCATATTTTGTCAGGTTAATTAAAGATAGTTGGGAATGTCACCTAGGGTTTATAGCCTTAATACAATCATTTAATCCACAAGTATTAATGTACAAGGGATCAAGGCTGGTTTTATATATTATATGTAACAGTGCAAAGAAATAAACTTAAACAAAAGTTACAGGAATGTGTACAGAAATTACAGGAATGTGTACATGGATATAAAATCAAAAGAGTGAACCAGGTCATTAAAACACATGTGTGAGACTGAAACAATAATCTGATTTTAATATTTATTTCATTCAGAGATAAAAAAAAATTGAGTTCTCTTTACAAACCCTTGCGAGGGTAGGGACCAAAGTCATATTTAGAAGCCTTCGATGGGCACCATACAAANAAGAAGTGAAGCTAAATATTTGGATCAACTTGTCACAAAATGTTGTCACTTGACTCTGCAAGATATTATTTATCAGTCATGAAATTCAATCCATAAACAAACAAGAATACACAAACTTCCAAAAATAAAGTATACACCTTTAAAACAAGTTGTTGAAATATGTGATTCAATTTTTGAATCGTGTTTCCTTCAATAAGACCCTGCTATCATCAAGAGGGTTAGGCCTTCTAGTAAACTCAGAATGAATGAAAATGAAAGTATCTCACTAGTATAAAACAAACCTTAAGGCTATAGTTATCCTTCTATTCTCTCCTCTTTGTCTCTTCCTTACATTGAGATTTTATTCCTTCTCAATAGGTTATGATAGTTAAACTACCTTTTCTTAGTTAATTCTAATTAACTTAACTAATTAGTTGAGACAAATAATAATAATATATATAAATAAGGGTCCTAATTAAATAATAACTAAATAGGTGGGACCCCTTGTTACTCCCAATTATTTCCTTTAATAATCATCAAACATGAAATATAAAACTCAATTATGTGATTCAAATATCCTCCTTGTAACTCTCATTCTCATAATTATGATCAAATATTTTAAATATTAGAAAAGTATAGTATGACCATATCCCAAAAAGTATTATATCCATGTTGTCCAAAAAAATTGCCTAAATATATGCTTGTTGTCCAAAACATTGTCAAAGTAACAATATCATCCTCAAATAGGAGATAACATAAATCATCATTTAAAAACCATATTTATTGTGAGAGGAATTTGGCCTTTTCTCACTTTTTCCCTCTTTTGATGTTTTTGTGGAAGCCTTAGGCTGATTGGAACCTTGAGGCTAGACTGGACTAATAACGTGAGAACAATCATCCTTAAGATGAAGACGCGAAGACATAGATTCAAAGGACTCTTTGGATGATTTGGAGGCAATGGCCACTCCTTTTCCTTTATCTTGCACAGGATTGGGAACATCGGTTTTTAACCTCTTACTAGCATGAGATGATTGTATATGTGAGACAACATGATCAGCTTGGGAAATTTGATTCTTTGGTTGAGGAGGGAGTAATGGAAAAGAAGAAGTAGGACAACCATGGCGATGAACATTAAGATGGTGGACAATCTCTTTCCAACCATAGTTAGAAAGCGGTTCTGGTTGCATTGACACATGAGGAGGAACATGGATACCAAAAAAAAAAATTATGTGCTTGGAAAGGAGGTATTTCAGGTCAGGGCTAGAGGATCCCATGGCCAACTAAGTTGCAGAACCCGGATTTAAAGAGATGATTTAATGCTTGTGTATCGACATCAAAATGTATTTAAAATCGAGGCCTTCTATGGCCTCTATGCCAATTTCCTCTACCTCTATTTCCTCTGACATTACTGCCTCTGCTAAAGAAGCTCATCCTGAAGAAATATTCCAACATATCATGAAAAACTCTTAAAAATCCATGCATGAAACTCTACCTAAATAAAATCACAAAGTTGTCTCTATTATTCACCACATAACACATGCAATCCATCAATTAACACCTTAAAACTTCATCAATCAATTTTCATTTGAACAGGGAGTGGTAGGGCTATTGGGAAGATGAGGGTTTTATAGTACACGAAAAATGGTAGCATGGATGGGACAAGATAAATGAATATTTTTCAATCAAATGCAGAAGTAACAAATATTGTATCTAAATCTGACCTTCTCAACACCAGTCATTAATGAGCTTTTGTATTAATCTTTTTTGAAACATCCCTAGCATCCAACTAGGCTATGCCACATAAAAAAAATTGAACTGTATACAAATTAAAACACATGCACACAGAAAATCTTGCAAAACTTTATATATAAAAATTAAAACAGACACATGCATTTTGCAATTGCACAGATTCATACAGAATAATAATAAAAGTACACAGGAAAAACCCATGAAAATAAATGCATAAATAATAATGTAGCATGTAATTTAACACATAATTAACACTTATCTTGGTAAAAATATCACCAAATACATGCAGACCTTCCAAAAACCTCCCAGCCTTAGACCACGTTTCTCATCACTCTCAGCAGTGGGTCACCCCTGAGTTGGGACTAAACTCCACCCAGGTAAAGGGATTCCTAACCAGGTTGATGCGTCTCAGACAATAGGAAAAACTCTATCACAGGTGCCAACTCAAACTAACAGACTACACTCCCTTATTCCCCACATGCATGTCCCTCCCCAAGAAGTCTTCCCCTTCTCTTATCAATATTCCTTTGGTTTCCCCACTTCCTTTCTAGGGCTTCAGCAACAGGCCAGACAGGAAGTCTCAAATCCCTGTAGCTGCAGTTTGGCACCTTCAGGAATTAATTCCTAGCAATTCTCTCACCTCGAGAGAATTTCTCATGGGCCTGACAACCCACCTATTCAGTATCCCATGGGCCTAACAACCCACCTCTTAATTCCATCTCCTAAGCTAACCAAGTATAGATACAAGTATGGGTATGGGTACATGTATGGATACAGGTACAGGTACAGGTACAGTAAGGTATGAAGGACAACTAGATGAGTGAGTCAATGATGATGGAATGATAGTAAAATGAACTAATTCTAAGCTATATGTATGCATGTTCCCAACTTGACACTTGTCATGTTGACAACCACTTTGGCCCACTTGTCCCCATCCTTAGAACTTAGGATAAAATAATTATCCATACTTTATACTTTAAGGAATATTAATATAATATTCCTTTTTGGCTTAAGATCCCTAGGTTAGCCCCTTATCCTTAACTTTTATCCCCTCCTTTCCCTAACTAGTGGATTTTAGTCCCTCATACTCTCTTATCATGGTTGGTTTACACGCAGTGATGTATTATATTAATGATGAGACATATACAAAAATAGGCTCACTGGCCTTTAGCATCTAGGCTCTCCAACCTAATTCAACACATAAGTCTTCTAGCTTATAATAATTGGATCACTAGCCTATACAACACAACATATACACAAAGGCTCACTGGCCTCAAATTCACGCGCACTTAATTTTGTTGCACGCGGTATCCTGGAATGTGCACACTTCACCATTTTAGTGTGCAGTACATGTGTGCACTATACCATGGAAGGTGCATGCAAAAATAATATCGAATAGCTCACCAGCTTAATTATATTTGCATTTACATTTACAATTGGGGTTCGGCCTAGGGGTATTACATTCTCCCTCCCTTATTTATGCACTATCCTCAATGCAATATATCCACAGATACAACCAAAATTTAAAAAATCCTCAAAAAGATGTGGTTATTCTTCCCACATAACATCTTCATGCTCTTATGCTGTGTCCTCAGGACCGTACCAGGTCCATTGGACCTTTACAAGATCTATGGCTCAATTCCATAGCTGTTTGATTTTCCAGTCCAAAATGCGTACCAGATGTACTTTGAAAGCGTCTTCTTGGTCCACCTGAATCACATTCCAATCAATAACATGATTAGCATCATGTATATATTTCTTAAGCAATGATACATGAAATGCATTATGAATGGTCACTGATGTAGGAAAGGAAATCATGTATGCTATAGGCCCAATCCTCTCTAGGATTTCAAATGGCCCACAATAGCGAGTTGTCAACTTTGAACAATTTCCCAACTTCAAGGAACTTTTGTTAGCCTTCACTTTCAAGAATACATGGTCAACCACTTTAAATTCCCTGTGAGTTCCACCCTTATCAACATAGATTTTATTCTTGTCTTGGGAATCCTTGAAATTATGTTTTATTTTCAACATTTTCTCTTCCATTTTCTTGAGTAATTTTGGCCCAACCACTGCTCTATCTGTTGGGTTATCCCATATTACCGGTGTGTTGTACCTTCTTCCATAAAGTGTCTCAAATGGGCTCATACCTAGAGATGCTTGGTACCCATTGTTATAAGCAAAATCTACTAAGTGTAGGTAGTCTTCCCATTTTGATGGTTTATCCATCACATACATTCTCAACATATCCTCAATCACTTGATTCACCCTCTCTATTTGTCCATCTAATTCTGGGTGATAAGTTGTACTAAAATTAAAATTTCTTCCAAATCCCTTAAAAATCTTTTCCAAAAATTTGATGTAAATTTTGGATCTCTGTCAGACACAATTGTCTTGGGTATACCATGTAATCGAGCAATTTCTCTCATATAAACTTCAACAATTTTGGTTGATTTGTGAGTGAGATTTACCGGAATAAAATGGGCAGGTTTAGTACGCTTATCCACCACTACCATAATAGAATCATGTTGCTTGTTTGTTCTAGGAAGTTTGGTGATGAAATCCATTATTACCACTTCCCATTTCCACTCATGAATGGGTAATGGTTGTAGCAAACCAGATGGGTGTCTATGATCAGCCTTTACCTTTTGACACTCGAAACATTTGGCAATAAAATCAACAACTTCTTTCTTCATTCCTGGCCAATAATAATGGCTCTTGACAGCTGCAGAAGTTTTATGATAACCTGAGTGCCCAACATAAGGTACATTACGCATTTCTCTCAATAACATATTTTTCAATTCCTGGGAATTTGGTATAAAAATTATGCCCCTGTATATGAGAATTTCATCATTTTCTAGCTTATAGTCTTCAATTTTCTGCTGCAAAATACCTTGCTATAATTTTGCCACTAATTCCTTGTATTGCAAATCTGATTTTGCAACCTCTGAAATTATGTATTTCAAATATGATTGGTACATGTTAATGGTTGTAGCATGCAACTCATGCACTCTTCTGTTGAGTGCATCCGCCACTTTGTTCTCTTTCCCTTTGATATGATTTATATCAAAGTCATATTCACCGAGAAATTCTAACCACCTGCTTTGCCTAGCGTTTAGAATTGTTGATCAAATAAATATTTTAGGCCATTATGGTTTTTCCTCAACTCAAACCTTTTCCCCATGAGGTAGTGCATCCACTTCTTCATGGCATGCACTATAGCTTCCAACTCCAAATCATGAGTGGCATAGTGCCTTTCATGCTCCTTCAACTTCCTTGATTCATAACATACAACAAACCCATTTTGACTAAGGACTTCACCAAGTCCTTCCTTACATGCATCTGTGCATACAATGAAGTCTTCATTTGGATCTGAAATCGTTAATATTGGAGAATTGTTTAATAATTTCTTCAAGTGTTGGAAACTCTTTTCCCAATCCAATGTCTACTAAAACTTCACACCCTAATTTTGCAAGAAAGTGATTGGGTGTGAAATCTTTGAGAATACTTCAATAAATATCTGATAGTAGCCTACAAGGCCCATGAATGATCTAACCTCTATCACATTCTTTGGCTCTGACCATCCTCTAATGGCTTCTATCTTCTCAGGATCCATTGATATCCCTTCCTCTGAAATGATATGCCCCAAATAATGAATTTTCTTCTGATAAAATGAACACTTCCTCAATTTGGCATACAATTGATGCTCCCTTAATACTTTTAATACCATCCTCAAGTGTTGTTCATGCTATTCCTCTGATTTACAATATATAATAATGTCATCTAAAAATACAATAACAAACTTATCTAAGTAATCTCTGAAAATACCATTCATTAAACACATGAAGACAATTGGTGCATTTGATAATCCAAATGGCACCACTGTGAACTCATAATGACCATGCCTTGTTTTGAAAGAAGTCTTGTTGATGTCTTCTTCTCTAATTATTACTTGATGATAACTTAACCTGAGCTAAATCTTGGAGAATATTTTTTCATCTTTCAACTGATCAAAGAGGTCATCGATCCTTGGCAAAGGATACTTATTCTTCACAGTTACTTTGTTCAACTTCCTAAAGTCAATGAAAAGTATTAATGTCCCATCCTTTTTCTTCACAAATAAAACTGGGGAACCCCAAGGTGACACACTTGGGTGTATATACCCCTTATTTAGGATCTCTTCAATCTGCATTTGCATAATAGAGTTGCTCCAGGCATCAGATTTATGTAGAAATCAATGTCTCTGTGAGGGGGTAATCTTGGTATTTCTTTAAATATTTCTTTAAACTCTTTTAGGACTGCATAATCTTCAATATTTGACACCCTATCTTTTGGTGTTTCTTCCATATGAGCTTCAAATATTTGACACCCTTTTTTGTAACATTTCCTCAACTATAATGCTGAAATTTCTCTGATGGTTACTGCCCTAAGAATTCTCTGCATTGTCCTTAGGTTCCCTTCCTCATCCAAGCAAGTAAATGCCTTATTATGATAGTCTAGAATAACATGATGTTAGTCCAACCAATCCATCCCAATTATACAGTCATAGGAACCTAAATGAAATATATTCAAATATTCCCTGGTGTTCAATCCATTCATGTCCATAAGACATGACTTAACCATCTCATTAAATTTTCTTTTGGCTCTAGTAGCCAGCTGCACCAACCAAGATTTCTCATACTTGCTTCTTAGAAAATTCAAACTTTCCACCATCTTAGGATCTATATAACTATGACTAGATTCTGAATCAATTAAAATAGAAATGGTTTGGTTGTTGATCATACCTTCCACTTCAATCATATGTAATTGATACTCTACTTTCTTGTTGTCCAGGGCTGCATAGATCCTTGGTACATTTATGCCCATGTCTTCCACGGTTTCATCTTTTTGTACATTGTGAACAAACCTCACTTTTTCACCTCTTTGAGGAAAATATCTAAACATATGATCTCCTTTACAACCCCAACATTGAATAGGTGGTTCCCTTGGCCTTTCACCCCCTATATCAATCATTATGGGTTCTCTAGAAGTTGTTTGTCCCTGAGGACTATTTCTGAAGAATGGTGGCTTAGTTCCCTTCTTGCTCTGATCCATATTTAATTTATTCTTGTCTTCCCAAGATTTTTGGAAATTTGGCCTTGATTTTTGTTGATCATATATGAATTTAGCTCACCTTATGGTCTCCTCCAATTTTTTGGATCATCATATTGCATTTTGTCATTGATGAATGATAGCAATCCACTCAAATACCTATGAATCTTAATTGTCTCATCCTTGATGAAAGAAACATACTTCAACAGTTCTAAAAACCTTCTTTCATATTCATCTATGGTCATACTCCCAAGTTTGAGTTCAAAGAACTCTTTCATTTTCTTATCATAGTATCTCTTATTCAAATATTTATTTTCAAAATACTTCTTGAATTCCTTCCAAGTAACATTTTTCTCTTTAATGTGTTTCACCTGCACAAGTTGATACCGCCACATGGATACCTTTCCCTTGAGTTGATGGATGAAAATTATTCCTTCTGCATGAGAAGAATAACTATGAAATTGAAAATACTTTCTCATGCCCAACAACCATGTCTCTGCATCTTCATCCTTCTTGTGCTCACCATCAAATGTAGGAGGTTTAATTTTGTTCATTTCTTCTCGTAGTTCATCCACCCTAGATATCTGATGCTTTTGACAGGGGATGGATTTGAGTTGTTTTTTTCTCTCTTATTAGAATGTCTCGGGGAGTGACGGTTATGTCTTCTAACACTTCGTGTTCTTCTATTCTCATCAGGAGACCTGTGAATTCCTGATTTTCTTGAGCCACTCTCCTTATCCAATTTATTTTCTATTATGTTCAAGAGCTACGTTAACTTCATGTTGAAGTCCTCCTACTTATCCTTGGATATCATAAGACTTTCATTATCATATTTATGGATTTGGACATCCTTCTGCAAATTTTTAATGGTCTCTACCATATTCATGTTTCCATCCCTTCCTTCTCCATGTGCATTGGAGTTTGTTCCTTCAATACCGATATGGACATCCATCCCTATGATCTCATCTTCCTAGTTGTAATCCCCCTATGCATATTTCATTCCTCTGCACTCTGTGTTGATCCTGATATGATCCATTTGTTGTTAACTCTATAAATTGTGCAGCCAATAGAACTCTGTTGGGCTAATTGTTTCAACAATTTCATGAAAATATGAACCATTCTAGTTCAACAATGCATCATAATTCTTTCTTCTGATATCCTGAAAATTGAATTCCCATATCAATTTTCTGGGTTAATAATTATATTCTATTTTTCAATACCTTTCAAGTGCCTGCTTCCATGCTCAATTCTAAGTCTTGAGAAAAAATTTATGGTTATTTGAAAATTGTCCATTAGTTTTTTGGTTCACTCTTCAACTTGGTGAAATTATGCGTTGTAATTATGCATTTTTCACTTACTCCATTGAAATTTTAGTAGGAGCTAAATTGGGTTTATTCATATACACATTTTGGATAGTTTGTCCAAGTTTCATATCTTTCTTGGTTATGGGCTGCTAGTTACATCCTGCTAAAGTTCTAGGCCAATTAGTGTTTTTGGTCTGGAATGCTACAAGTACGTTATTTTCGATCTTAAACATTTTTAACATGCCCCGAATTTTAATTAAACTATAGGACTATTTTCTATGGTTCAATAGCTTTCCATATACTTCTCATGTGCCTCAATATGATTCCAGAGAAGAAAGTTATGGCCCTTCGCAGTTAGTTGGGTCTTAAAATTTACCCTCCACTATTTGTCCTGTAACTTCCTCATAAAAGCTTTGTTTGAGGAACGGTGTACACCATTAGAAATATCTCTCTGGGATCTTTCATTTGAGTTGCAGAGACAAATTGTACTTTGGTACATATTTGTTCTTAGGGTTTTTTAGTAGCTAAAAACGTTATTTAGGGCCTCACAAATGCACTACAAAAACATGACCTTCGGACAATATAAAATGTCGTAGAAATTCACTGGTTTTATGTTGTTGTACACCAACCAAACAACTCCGTGTGCACAAATTTGAACATGTACACCCATATTTAGCATGCACAACAACACCATAATGTATCACATGCTCTGTGCACCTATAACCAATGTGGATCACTTCTCTGTCACACCAATAACCTGTGTGCACCACTTTTGTGTCCTGCACTAATATCCATCGCGCACAATTTTGGTTCATGAACTAATACCTGTTGTGCAAAATTTTTGTGTCGTGTGCTAATATTCCATGTGCATTGCACTCTACATGATGCACCATGCCAAAGTTTAGTATGCCCCCACCACGCACCAATACTCTGTGCGCACCATTATTTAAATTGTCAGTCGACAACATATACCCACATTGCGCACACACCAACAAAATTCATCTGCGCTTTGTCTATACTATGCACACCACACACTCAATTATTATGCCTGTGCACACCAGGCACACCAATATTACGCATGTGCCACTCAATTTTCACCGTGCAATGATAAATTTAGTGTGCACACTCGTGCACCAATATTTTTTGCGCATTACAACTCTGCACCGCACAACACCAAATTTAAATGCGCACACCCGCACGCCAATATTTTCTGTGCATTACCACTCTGCACCGTACAATGTCAAATTTAAATGTGCAAACCCATGCACCAATATTTTTTGCGCATTACCACTCTGCACTGCGCAACACCAAATTTAAGTGCACACACCCCCGCGCCTATATTTTTCATGCATTACCACTTTGCACAACGCAGCGCCAAATTTTAGTGTGCATATCCATGCACCCTTATTTTCCACACATCACAATCTTTTCACTACTCCTCATTCATTCTTAGTGCACACACTTGCACACATTCATTTTTATGCACATCAATTCTTCGTGAATTCCGCTGCAGAAATTAGGACTTTTGCCAAACTCTTTCCCAATTTTCACCATAAACCTTCTGCAACTATGAATTTTTTTCAATTTCACCTTGATAACACCAATTCAACCTCTACAACAACAAATCATTGTTGGTTGACATTCTTGGAACGAATTTCTCCAAAACTCTATTCACGAATTGAGAATTTTAATCAACTAATCTCGCTCCATCTGTCATGGATTCCTTGTGACTTCAAATTCAACCAATTCCAAGTCTGAATTTGCTAGAACAGATATTAAATTAAGAATATCTCACTACTTGGACAAATTTCTCAATTTTCCCGTGAATTTAACAACAGAAATTGGGGTTTTTGCCTAATTCCACGCAATTGCTTCTAATTTTTACAATGGGTGCTATGTAACTTGAAATTTGGCCACTTTGAAATCAATTCTTTGTGAAATTTCACTTCAATTCAACTTTCTCGGCCCATCCAGGCTTTGTGTTGAAAACGTGAGCTCTGATACCATATTGTAACATCCCCAGCATCCAACTAGGCTATGCCGCATAAAAAACTTTTGAACTGTATATAAATTAAAACATATACACACAGAAAATCTTGCGGAACTTTATATATATAACTTAAAATAGACACATACATTCTGCAAATGCACATATTCATACAAAATAATAATACAAATACACATGCAACACACACAGGAAAAACCCATAAAAATAAACACACAAATAATAATGTAGCATGTAATTTAACACATAATTGACACTTATCTTGGTAAAAATATCACTAAATGCATGTAGACCTTCCAAAAGCCTCCCATCCTTAAACCACATTGCTCATCACTCTCAGCAGTGGGTCACCCCAGAGCTGGGACTAAACTCCACTCAGGCAAAGGGATTCCTAACCATGCTCATGTATCTCAGAAAACAAGAAAAACTATGTCGCAGGTGCCAACTCAAACTTACAGCCTACAGTTCCTCATTTCCCACATGCATGTCCCACCCCAAGAAGTGTGCCCCTTCTCTGCTCAACATCCCTTCGGCTACCCAACTTCCTTTTTGGGGCCTCAACAACAAGATGGACAGGAAGTCTCAGAGCCCTATAGTTGCAGTTTGGCACCTTCGAGAATCAATTCCCATCAATTCTCTCACCTCGAGAGAATTGTTCATGGGCCTAAAAAACCCGCCTCTTTAGTTAATATCCCAAGTTAACTAGTTACAGATATAGGTATAGGTACAAGTATGGGTACAGGTACAGATACATGTACATGTACTGGTACGATTATGGGTACAGGTACAGGTACAGGAAGGTACAAAGGACAACTAAATGAGTGAGTCAATGATGATGGAATGATAGGAAAATGAACTAAGTCCAAGCTATATGTATGCATGTTCCCAACTTGACACTTGTCATGTTGAGAACCACTTTGGCCCACTTGTTCCCATCCTTAGAACTTAGGACAAAATAATTATCCATACTTTATACTTTAAGTAATATTAATGTAATATTCCTTTTCGGATTAAGCTCCCTATCTTAGCCCCTTATCCTTAACTTTTATCCCCCCCTTTCCCTAACTAGTGGAGTTTAGTCCCCCATAATATTTTATCATGGTTGGTCTACATGCAACAATGTATTATATTAATGATGAGACATATACATAAATAGGCTCACTAGACTTTAGCATCTAGGCTCTTCGGCCTAATTCAACACATAAGCCTCCTAGCTTATAATAATTGGCTCACTAGCCTATACAACAAAACATATATGCAAAGGATATCTAGCCTCAAAATCGTGACTTAAATTTGTTGCGTGCGGTATCCTGGAATGTAAACACTTCGTCATTTTAGTGCACAGTATATGTGTGCACTATACGATGGAATTAGGTGCATGAAAAAATGATATCAGATAGATCACCAGCTTAAGTACATTTTCATTTTTATTTACATTTACAATTAGGGTTTGGCCTAGGGGTATTACACTTTTATTTCCGTAAGAATATTAAATAATAGCATAACAGGGAGTGTTTTAATGTATTTGGGAGGATGAGGGGGATTATAGTGAGCGAGAAATTATATAATGAAAGGGAAAAATGATTACCATTCTATTATATGCCATAACACTTATTAAAAAAAATTCCATCACCATCAACAAAAGAATTGCCAAAACTCTTCTTTGTTTCATAATTTAAATCCAATGCATAGTTATTTCAAAACACCAGGAAACCTCCAAGACTATCCACTGCAGACTCTTTATTTTTATTCACAGAGTTATTTAATAATAGATTGTACAAATAATCATTCCAACAACTAAAAACATTCCACGTCCAACACTCTATGGGGATGAGAACGCAACATAAGCCAACAACCAACCATGAATAGTTGATGTGTAAACAGACTGGGTTCAAAACCCATGTGCAACTGGTGTTATCTTATCTTAACATTATATAGTTTTCCAAAATTGAAAAAAAAAAACCCATGGATAATCAACCAACCAACTAAGATTTAATGTTGATAACTAATCTTCTCACCGTACACTTATATTTATTTTATTCACAAAGTTCCTTTTTTATAATAGATTATCGACATATATGTTCAACACTACTAAAATCAGACCACATCAAGCATGCTATGGAACAAAACATTGTCAAAAACTCTTCAACATATGACAAAGGTGTCACAACTTTCAATATTTATTATATAACAGACTGGGTTCATAACCTAGTGAACCTGGTGTTATTACTCTAACATTATACATTTAGAAAATCGACAAAACCTCATGGATACATGAAAAACATAAGTGAATAGCCAACCCCTCCAATGTCGGATTAACCACTGATAATAGACATTGAGCTCAGAGTTTGAAATTGTGACTCATCAAAAGAAATAAGGTATGATTTAACATGAAAGAGAACACTTGAAGGGATTTGCAAAAATGAACATTTTAACCATCTCTTATCACAAACTTTCCACAGACCTCTCATGGAATTCATAATTAAAATATATTTATTCATATAAAAATAGTTGACAGACAGGAGCTACAAATCTTCCAAGACTGGTAATGGAATTAAGAAAACAACTATTATTTTATATCACAGAGAAAAGAAACCATCGAATTTAAATGACCATAGAAGAGTTAAACCTGAACAAAATTTGCTACAAAATTTGCCAACAGTTACAGCACAAAGCAATATCCATTCTATACACAAAGCAATATCCATTCTAGACATAAATCAATCACATAATCCGAACATAAAAGAGTTCAAAGACTATCATCAACTTGAAACACTTGAATACTAACAAAAAGAACCTCCTCTTTAAATTCCATTACACAGTTGATACCCACATCCATTAAACTTCAAAAAAACACAGTTTGTAAGAAAATGAAAGAGCCAAGATTATGATTTAATTCTGAGCAGAGCTATATTTCATGGATGGAGCAGTAAGAGATTTCATACATGTATGTAGAATGCTAGGGAAAACCAAAAACACAACTATTTCTTCCAAGTTCGAGCAACACGGAGTTAAACACCAACCAATAAATCGACCAAATGTGAACTAAGCGAGGGTGGTGACCTTGCGGTAGGGTTAGAGGGACGTGTAGTAATTGCAAGTTGTATCTACATTAATTCCATCAAACATAACCCAATACGAGTGCAGTAACACCTCCATCACATAATCCACTATATCTACCATAAAAAATTCAATACAAATTCGGATATGCCACCTTCCATAAAGTTTTCAAGCCTAATGTGCACGATTAAAACTTAGCACAAAATATGTTGTATGTCCCCAATATTTGCTAGTGAAACATTGCCACCCTTATAAACCTTAAAAATGGTGCATGATACTTAACAAGAAATCATAAGTGACATATGTCATAACCATATACAACTTTATGCTTGGAGTTTAAATCCACCATTCAAAATATATATGCAACAGAATAAAACCAAGATGCTCATTAACACAACTTTTCTCTTTGAATTAAATCGTCTATAACCTATCATTTTCTCACTTAGCTTGGAAAGTGGTTTCGAAATTTTAAAATTGTAGAGTTATTTTTGCAAAAATAGACATAAGCGCATAAACGATGAAGCATCATTCATCATCATTCACATACGGGGTCCCACCTATTTATCATATTATTAATTATTAATCATATTACAAATGTCTTGGGTATACCATGTAATTGAGCAATTTCTCTCATATAAACTTCAGGAATTTTGGTTGCCTTGTGAGTGAGATTTACTGGAATAAAATGGACAGCTTTAGTAAGCTTATCCACCACTACCATGATAGAATCATGCTGCTTGTTTGTTCTAGGAAGTTTGGTGATGAAATCCATTATTACCACTTCCCATTTCCACTCATGAATGGGTAATGGTTGTAGCAAACCAGATGGGTGTCTATGATCAGCCTTTACCTTTTGACACTCCAAACATTTGGCAATAAAATCAGCAAATTCTTTCTTCATTCCTGGCCAATAATATTGGCTCTTGATAGCTGTAGAAGTTTTATGATAACCTGGGTTCCCAACATAAGGTACATTATAAATTTCTCTCAATATCATATTTTTCAATTCTTGGGAATTGGGTACATAAGTTATGCCCCTGTACATGAGAATTTCATCATTTTCTAGCTTATAGTCTTCAATTTTCTGCTGCAAAATACCTTGCTATAATTTTTCCACTAATTCCTTATATTGCAAATCTGATTTTGCAGCCTCTAAAATTATGTCTTTCAAATATGATTGGTACATGTTAANAACCACTTTGTTCTCTTTCCCTTTGATATGATTTATATCAAAGTCATATTCACTGAGAAATTCTAACCACCTCCTTTGCCTAGCATTTAGAATTCCTGTTCAAGTAAATATTTCAAACCATTATGGTCTGTTCTCAGCTCAAACCTTTTCCCCATGAGGTAATGCATCCACTTCCTCAAAGCATGCACTATAGCTTCCAACTCCAAATCATGAGTGGCATAGTGCCTTTCATGCTCCTTCAACTTCCGTGATTCATAACATACAACAAACCCATTTTGACTAAGGACTCCACCAAGTCCTTCTTTACATGCATCTGTGCATACAATGAAGTCTTCATGTGGATCTGAAATCCTTAATATTGGAGAACTTGTTAATAATTTCTTCAAGTGTTGGAAACTCTTTTCCCAATCCAATGTCCACTGAAACTTCACACCCTACTTTTGCAAGGAAGTGATTGGGTATGCAATCTTTGAGAATCCTTCAATAAATCTGGTATAGTAGTCTACAAGGCCCATGTATGATCTGACCTCTATCACATTGTTTGGCGCTAACCATCCTCTAATGCCTTCTATCTTCTCAGGATCCATTGATATCCCTTCCTCTGAAATGATATGCCCCAAATAATGAATTTCCTTCTATAAAATGAACACTTCCTCAATTTGGCATACAATTGATGCTCCCTTAATACTTGTAATACTATCCTCAAGTTTTGTTCATGCTATTCCTCTGATTTGGAATATATAATAATTTCATATAAAAATACAATAACAAACTTATCTAAGTATTCTCTGAAAATACCATTGAGTAAACACATGAAGACAGTTGGTGCATTTGATAATCCAAATGGCACCACTGTGAACTCATAACGACCATGCCTTGTTTTTAAAGAAGTCTTGTTGATGTCTTCTTCTCTAATTCTTACTTGATGATAACATGACCTGATCTCAATCTTGGAGAATATTTTTTCATATTTCAGCTGATCAAATAGGTCATCGATCCTTGGAAAAGGATACTTATTCTTCATAGTTACTTTGCTCAACTTCCTAAAGTCAATGAAAAGTCTTAATGTTCCATCCTTTTTCTTCACAAATAAAACCGGGGAACCCCAAGGTGACACACTTGGGTGTATATACCCCTTATTTAGGATCTCTTCAATCTACATTTGCAACTCTTTCAATTCTGGTGTACTCATTATGTAAGGGGTCTTGGATACTAGAGTTTCTCCAAGGATAAGATTTATGTAGAAATCAATGTCTCTGTGAGGGGTAATCCTGGTATTTCTTTAAATACCTCTTCAAAATCTTTTAGGACTACATAATCTTCAATATTTGACACCCTATCTTTAAGTTTTTCTTCCATATGAGCTTCAAATATTTGACACCCTTTTCTGTAACATTTCTTCAGTTGTAATGCTGAAATTTCTCTGATGGTTATTGCCCTAGGAATTCCCTGCATTGTCCTTAGGTTCCTTTCCTCATTCAAGCATGTAAATGTCTTGTTATGATAGTCTAGAATAGCATGATGTTGGTCCAACCAATCCATCCCAATTATACAGTCATAGGAACATAAAGGAAAGATGTTGAAATATTCCTTGGTGTTCAATCCATTCATGTCCATAAGACATGACTTAACCATCTCATTAAATTTTCTTTTGGCTCTGGTAGCCAGCTGCACCAACTAAGATTTCCCATGCTTGTTTCTTAGAAAATTCAAAATTTCCACCATCTTAGGATATATATAACTATGACTAGATTCTGAATCAATTAAAATAGCAATGGTTTGGTTGTTGATCATGCCTTCCACTTCAATCATATGTGATTGATACTCTACTTTCGTATTGTCCAGGGATGCATAGATCCTTGGTACATTTATGCCCATGTCTTCCATGGTTTCAGCTTGTTGTACATTGTCAACAATCCTCACTTTTTCACCTCTTTGAGGACAATATCTAAACATATGATCTTATTTACAACCCCAACATTGAATAGGTGGTTACCTTGGCCTTTCACCCCCTATATCAATCATTATGGGTTCTCTAGAAGTTGGTTGTCCTTGAGGACTTTTTCTAAAGAATGGTGGCTTAGTTACCTTCTTCCTCTGATCCATATTGAATTTATTCTTATCTTCCCAAGATTTTTGGAAAGTTGGCATTGATTTTTGCTGATCATATAGGAATTTAGCTCGCCTTATGGTCTCCTCCAATGTTTTTGGATCATTATATTGTATTTTGTCATTGATGAATGATGGCACTCCATTCAAATACCTATGAATCTTAATTTTCTCATCCTTGATGAAAGAAACATACTTCAATAGTTCTAAAAACCTTCTTTCATATTCATCTATGGTCATACTCCCAAGTTTGAGTTCAAAGAACTCTTTCATTTTCTTATCATAGTATCTCTTAGTCAAATATTTATTTTCAAAATACTTCTTGAATTCCTTCCAAGTAACATTTTTCTCTTTAATGTGTTGCACCTGCACAAGTTGATCCCACCACATGGATACCTTTCCCTTGAGTTGATGGATGGAAATTATTCCTTCTGCATGAGAAGAATAATTATGAAATTGAAAATACTTTCTCATGCCCAGTAGCCATGTCTCTGCATCTTTATCCTTCTTATGCTCACCATCAAAAGTAGGAGGTTTGATTTTATTCATTTCTCCTCGTAGTTTATCCACCCCAGATATCTTATGCTTCCTAACAGGGTATGGATTTGAGTTGTTTTGTGCTCTCTTATTAGAATGCCTCGGGGAGTGATGGTTATATCTTCTAACACTTTGTGTTATTCTTTTCTCATCAAGAGAACTCTGACTTCCTGATTTGCTTGAGCCACTCTCCTTATCCAATTTATTTTCTATTATGTTCAAGAACTGCATTAACTTCATGTTGAAGTCCTCCTATTTATCCTTGAATCTCATAAGCCTTTCATTATCAACTTTATGGATTTGGACATCCTTCTGCAAATTTTTAATGGTCTCTACTATATTCATGTTTCCATCCCTTCCTTCTCCATGTGCATTGGAGTTTGTTCCTTCAATACCCATATGGACATTCATCCCTATGATCTCATCTTCCTGGCTGTAATCCCCATGTGCATATTTCATTCCTCTGCACTCTATTTTGATCCTGATATGATCTAGTTGTTGTTAGATCTGCAAATTGTGCAACCAACAGAACTTTGTTAGGCTAATTGTTTCAACAATTTCATGAAAATATGAACCATTCAGGTTCAACAATGCATCATAATTCTTTCTCCTGATATCCTGAAAATTGAATTCCCATATCAATTTTATGGGTAAATAATTATATTCTATTTTCCAATACCTTTCAAGCCCCTGCTTCCATGCTCAATTCTAAGTCTTGAGAAAAAAATCATGGTTATTTGAAAATTGTCCATTAATTTTTTTGTTCACTCTTCAACTTGGTGAAATTATGTGTTGTAATTATGCTTTTTTCACTTACTCCATTGGAATTTTAGTAGGAGCTAAATTGGGTTTATTCATATACATATTTTGGATAGTTTTTCCAAGTTTCATCTCTTTCTTGATTATGGGCTGCTAGTTACAGCATGCTGAAGTTCTAGGCCAATTAGTGTCTTTGGTCTGGAATGCTACAAGTACCTTATTTTCCATCTTAAACATTTTCAACATGCCTTGAATTTTAATTCAACCATAGGAATATTTTCTATGGTCCAATAGCTTTCCATATACTTCTCATGTGCCTCAATATGATTCCAGAGAAGAAAGTTATGGCCCTTCGAAGATAGTTGGGTCTTAAAATTTACCCTCCACTATTTGTCCTGTAACTTCCTCATAAACGCTTTGTTTGAGGAACGGTTTACACCATTAGAAATCTCTCTCTAGGATCTTTCATTTGAGCTGCAGAGACAAATTGTACTTTGGTACATATTTTTTCTAAAGGTTTTTTAGTAGCTAAAAACATTGTTTAGGGCCTCACAAACACACTACAAAAAGATGACCTTCAAACAATATAAATGTCACAGAAATTCACTGGTTTTCTGATGTTGTACACCAACCAAACAACTCCGTGTGCACAAATTTGAGCATGTACACCCATATTTAGCATGTGCAACAACACCATAAGGTATCACATGCTCTGTACACCTATAACCAATGTGGATCACTTCTCTTTCACACCAATAACCTGTGTGCACCACTTTTGTGTCATGCGCCAATATCCATTGTGCACAATTTTGGTTCATGCACTAATACTTGTTGCGCGCAATTTTTGTGTCGCGCGCTAATATTCCACGTGCATTTCACTCTACACGCTGCACCATGCCAAATTTTAGTACACCCCCACCGTGCACCAGTACTCTGTGCACACCATTATTTAAATTGTTGATCGACAAAATATACCCACCTTGCGCTTGCACCAACAAAATTCATCTACGCTCTGTCAATACTATGCGCAACACACACTCCATTGTTACGCCTATGCTCACTAGGCACACCATTATTACACATGTGCCACTCAATTTTCACTGTGCAATGATAAATTTAGTGTGCACACTCGTGCACCAATATTTTTCATGCATTACAAATCTGCACCACACAACACCACATTTAAATGCGCACACTCGCGTGCCAATATTTTCCGCGAATTACCACTCTACACCGTACAATTCCAAATTTAAGTGTGCACACCCATGCACCAATAATTTTTGTGCATTACCACTCTGCACAGTGAAACACCAAATTTAAATGTGCACACCCGCACGCCAATATTTTTCGTGCATTACCACCCTGCACTGCACAGCGCCAAATTTTAGTGTGCATATCCATGCACCCTTATTTTCCACACATCAAAATATTTTCACTATGCATCGTGCATTCTTACTACACACACTTGCACACATTCATTTTTATGCACATCAATTCCTCATGAATTCCGCTGCAGAAATTGGGGCTTTTGCCAAACGTTTTCCCTATTTTCACCATAGACCTTTTGCAACTATGAAATTTTTTCAATTTCACCTTGATAACACCAATTCAACCTCTACAAAAAAAAATCGTTGTTGTTTGACATTCCTGGAACGCATTTTTCTAAAACTCAATTCACAAATTGAGAATTTTAATCAACTAATCTTGCTCCATCTGTTATGGATTCCCTGTAACTTCAAATTCGACCAATTCTGGGTCTAAATTTGCTAGAACAGATATTAAATTAAGAATATCTCACTACTCGGCCAAATTTCTCAATTTTCCCGTGAATTTAACAACAGAAATTGGGGATTTTGCCCAATTCCACGCAATTGCTTCTAATTTTTACAATGGGTGCTATGTAACTTGAAATTTGGCCACTTTGAAATCAGTTCTTTGTGAAATTTCACTTCAATTCAACTTCCACGTCCCATCTACGATTTATTTTGAAAATGTGAGCTCTGATACCATATTGTACATCCCCAGCATCCAACTAGGCTATGCCGCATAAAAGAAATCGAACTGTATATAAATTAAAACAGATACACACAGAAAATCTTGTGGAACTTTATATATATAACTTAAAATAGACACATACATTCTAGAAATGCATACATTCATACAAAATAATAATAAAAATACACATGCAACACACACAGGAAAACCCATAAAAATAAACGCATAAATAATAATGCAACATGTAATTTAACACATAATTGACACTTATCTTAGTAAAAATATCACTAAATGCATGTAGACCTTCCATGAACCTCCCATCCTTAAACCATGTTGCTCATCACTCTCAGTGGTGGGTCACCCCAGAGTTGAGACTAAACTCCACTCGGGTAAAGGGATTCCTAACTAGGCTGATGTATCTCAGAAAACAGGAAAACCTATGTCACAGGTGCCAACTCAAACTAATAGCCTACAATCCCTCATTTCCCACATGCATGTCCCACCCCAAGAAGTCTACCCCCTTCTCTGCTCAATAGCCCTTCGGCTACCCCACTTCCTTTTTGGGGCCTCAGCAACAGGATGGACAGAAAGTCTCAAAACCCTATAGCTGCAGCTCGGCACCTTCGGGAATCAATGCCCATCAATTCTCTCACCTAAAGAGAATTGTTCATGGGCCTGAAAAACCCACCTCTTTAGTTAAGATCCCAAGCTAACCAGATACAGATATAGGTATAGGTACAGGTATGGGTACAGGTATGGATACATGTACATGTACCGGTATAGTTATTGGTATAGGTACAAGTACAGGAAGGTACAAAGGACAACTAAATGAGTGATTCAATGATGATGGAATGATAGGAAAATGAACTAAGTCCAAGCTATATGTATGCATGTTCCCAACTTGACACTTGTCATGTTGAGAATGACTTTGGCCCACTTGTCCCAATCCTTAGAACTTAGGACAAAATAATTATCCATACTTTATACTTTAAGTAATATTAATATAATATTCCTTTTTGGATTAATCTCCCTATCTTAGCCCCTTATCCTTAACTTTTATCCCCCCCTTTCCCTAACTAGTGAAGTTTAGTCCCCCATACTCTTTTATCATGGTTGATCTACATGCAACGATGTATTATATTAATGATGAGACATATACAAAAATAGGCTCACTGGACTTTAGCATCTAGGCTCTTCGGCCTAATTCAACACATAAGCCTCCTAGCTTATAATAATTGGCTCACCAACCTAATACAACACAACATATACGCAAAGGATATATGGCCTCAAAATCGTGTGCACTTAAGTTTGTTACGTGTGGTATCCTAGAATGTGAACACTTCGTCATTTTAGTGCGTGTTACATGTGTGCACTATACCATGGAATTAGGTGCATGAAAAAATGATATCAGACAGCTCACCAACTTAAGTACATTTTCATTTTCATTTACACTTACAATTGAGGTTTGGCCTAGGGGTATTAAACTTTTATTTCCACAAGAATTTTAAATAATAACAGAACAGGGAGTGTTTTAATGTATTTGGGAGGATGAGGGGGAGTATAGTGAGCGAAAAATGATATAATGAGAGGGAAAAATGATTACCATTCTATTATATGCCATAACACTTATTAAAAAAAATGCCATCACCATCAACAACAAAATTGCTTAAACTCTTCTTTGTTTCATAATTTAAATCCAATACATAGCTTTTTCAAAACCCTAGGAAATCTCCAAGACTATCCACTACGCACTCTTTATTTTTATTCACAAAGTTATTTTAATAATAGATTGTACAAAGAATCATTCCAAAAGCTAAAAAAATACCACGTCCAACACGCTATGGGGATGAGAATGTAACATAAGCCAACAACCAACCTGAAATAGTTGATGTGTAAACAGACTGGGTTCAAAACCCATGTGCAACTGGTGTTATCTTATCCTAACATTATACAGTTTTCCAAAATTGAAAAAAAAAACCATGGATAATCAACCAACAAACTAAGATTTAATGCTGATAAAAAATCTTCTCACCGTACACTTATATTTATTTTACTTGCAGAGTTCCTTTTTTATAATAGATTTTCGACAGATATGTTCAACACTACTAAAATCAGACCACATCAAGCATGCTATGGAACAAAACATTGTCAACAACTCTTCAACATATGACGAAGGTGTCACAACTTTCAATATTATTTATATAATAGACTAGGTTCATAACCTAGTGAACCTGGTGTTATTACTCTAACATTATACATTTAGAAAATCGACAAAACCTCATGGATACATGACAAAAATATGTGAATAGCCAACCTCCCCAATGTCAAATTAACCATTGATAACGGACATTGAGATCGGAGTTTGAAATTGTGACTCATCAAAAGAAATAAGGTATGGTTTAACACGAAAGAGAACACTTCAAGGGTTTTGCAAAAATGAACATTTTAACCATCTCTTATCACAAACTTTCCACAGACCTATCATGGAATTCGTAAGGAAAATATATTCATTCATATACAAATAGTTGACAGACAGGAGCTACAAATCTTCCAAGACTAGTAATGGAATTAAGAAAACAACTATTATTTTATATCATAGAGAAAAGAAGCCATCGAATTTAAATGACCATAGAAGAGTTAAACCCGAACAACCTTTGCTACAAAATTTTCCAACAGTTACAACACAAAGCAGTATCCATTCTATACACAAAGCAATATCCATTCTAGACATAAAGCAATCACATAATTCGAATAGAAAAGAGTTCAAACACTATCATCAACTTGAAACACTTGAATACTAACAAAGAGAACCTCCTCTTTAAACGCCATTACACAGTTGATACCCACATCCATTAAACTTTGGAAAAACACAGTTTGTAAGAAAATGAAAGAGCCAACGTTATGATTTAATTCTGAGCAGAGCTATATTTCATTGATGGAGCAGTAAGAGATTTCATACATGTATGTAGAATGCCAGGGAAAACCAAAAACACAACTATTTCTTCCAAGTTCGAGCAACACGGAGGAAACACCAACCAAGAAATCAATCAAATGTGAACTAAGCGATGGTGGTGACCTTGAGGTAGGGTTAGAGCGACGTGTAGCAATTGCAAGCCATATCTACATTAATGCCATCAACCATAGCCCAGTACGAGTGCACTAACACCTCCATCACATAATTCACTATATCTACCATAAAAAATTCAATACAAATTCGAATATGTCACCTTCCATAAAGTTTTCAAGCCTAATGTGCGCGCTTAAAACTTAGCACAAAATATGTTGTATTTCCCCAATCTTTTCTAGGGAAACATTGCCACCCTTATAAACCTTAAAAATGGTGCATGATACTTAATAGGAAATCATAAGTGAAATATGTCATAATCATATACAACTTCAAGCTTGGAGTTTAAATCCACCATTCAAAATATATATGCAACAGAATAAAACCAATATGCTCATTAACACAACAACTTTTCTCTTTGAATTAAATCGTCAATAACCTATCATTTTCCCACTTTGCTTGGAAAGTGGTTTTGAAATTTTAAAATTGTAAAGTTATTTTTGAAAAATTAGACATGAGCGCATAAAAGATGAAGCATCATTCATCATCATTCACATACAGGGTCCCACCTATTTATCATATTATTAATTATATAAAAATAATAAGGCATTGCAACCGATTTGCATGCAGGTACCCCACATTGCACTTTTGGCCATCAACAGTACTTATGAGGTAGAAGGAGTGACACAAGGTTGAAGGAGTGAGGTTGTGACACATATATCTCTAAGAACTTCAAAAAATCATGGGTCACAATGACCCACCATGTTGCAAATGGTGTAAGGGTGGATTTCATGTTTCTATGTTGAATGGTCATCAGGGGGGTTGGGATGGGCAGTGGTAGTGCCTACATCATTAGTTTCATTTCTCCCTCACCCTTATTTCATATTCTTAAGTATGTTTTCCTTCTTTCCCTTGGTTATTGGTTAGGTATTAACCTATATTTCAAGTCACGGTGAAGGGGATAAGACCAAGTTAATATTTGGTGAAGTTAAAGGGGTGGAACTAGGTTGGATGGGGTAGAAAATTAACCAAATTGTTATTACTATTGTGAAACTATGAAGTATATATGTGGCCATAATGGGGTGACCAATATGTCCAAGTGGTTTAAAGAGACAAGGGATCTCCTATGGAGGATTTTCCTAATTGACGTCTTCTAAAAGGTTTGGAAAACTAGAGTTCCTTGCAATGCCACTAGATGATTGTATGGAATGATATGGGATATCTCAAATCAAATGATAAAGAACATGATGTTGAGTTGTTTGTGGGTATATTATGCATCCTAATGTCACCTAGTAGTTGTTGGATCCTTTACGGGTAGACTATGCATTTCAATGTCGCCTAGTAGTCCCAATGTAGGTTGGGGGTAATCAACTAAATCCCTTAAATAATCTTTTCCAAAAATTTGATGTAAATTTTGTATCTCTGTCAGACAAAATTGTCTTGGGTATACCATGTAATCGAGCAATTTCTCTCATATAAACATCAGAAATTTTGGTTTCCTTGTGAGTGAGATTTACTGGAATAAAATGGGCAGCTTTAGTAAGCTTATCCACCACTACCATAATAGAATCATCCTGCTTGTTTGTTCTGGGAAGTTTGGTGATGAAATCCATTATTACCACTTCCCATTTCCACTCATGAATGGGTAATGGTTGTAGCAAACTATATAGATGTCTATGATCAGCCTTTACCTTTTGACAATCCAAACATTTGGCATTAAAATCAACAACTTCTTTCTTCATTCCTGGCCAATAATATTGGCTCTTGACAGCTGCAGAAGTTTTATGATAATTCGGGTGCCCAACATAAGGTACATTATCCATTTCTCTCAATATCATATTTTTCAGTTCCTGGGAATTTGGTACATAAATTATGCCCTTGTACCTGAGAATTTCATCATTTTCTAGCTTATAGTCTTCAATTTTCTGCTACAAAATACCTTGTTATAATTTTGCCACTAATTCCTTGTATTGCAAATATGATTTTGGAGCCTCTGAAATTATGTCCTTCAAATATGATTGGTACATATTAGTGGTTGTAGAATGCAACTCATGAACTCTTTTGTTGATTGCATCAACCACTTTGTTCTCTTTCCCTTTGATATGATTTATATCAAAAGCATATTCATTGAGAAATTCTAACCACTTGCTTTGCCTAGCATTTAGAATTGTTGATCAAATAAATATTTCAGAGCATTATGGTCTATCCTCAACTCAAACCTTTTCCCCATGAGGTAGTGCATCCACTTTCTCAAGGCATGCACTATAGCTTCCAACTTCAAATCATGAGTGGCATAGTGCCTTTCATGCTCCTTCAACTTCCTTGATTCATAACATACAACAAACCCATTTTGACTAAGGACTCCACCAAGTCCTTCTTTACATGCATCTGTGCATACGATGAAGTCTTCATTTGGATCTGAAGTCCTTAATATTGGAGAACTTGTTAATAATTTCTTCAAGTGTTGGAAACTCTTTTCCCAATCCAATGTCCACTAAAACTTCACACCCTACAAGCCCCATGAATGATTTGAACTCTATCCCATTCTTTGGCATTGACCATCCTCTAATGGCTTCTATCTTCTCAAGATCCAATTATATCCCTTCCTCTGAAATGATATGCCCCAAATAATGAATTTTCTTCTGATAAAATGAGCACTTCCTCAATTTGGCATACAATTGATGCTCCCTTAATACTTGTAATACCATCCTCAAGTGTTGTTCATTCTATTCCTCTAATTTAGAATATATTATAATGTCATCTAAAAATACAATAACAAACTTATCTAAGTATTCTCTGAAAACACCATTCATTAAACACATGAAGACAGTTGGTTCATTTGATAATTCACATGGCACCACTATGAACTCATAATAACCATGCCTTGTTTTGAAAGCAGTCTTGTTGATGTATTCTTATCTAATTATTACTTGATGATAAAATGACCTGAGCTCAATCTGGGAGAATATTTTTTCATCTTTCAACTGATCAAAGAGGTCATCGATCCTTGGCAAAGGATACTTATTCTTCACAGTTACTTTGTTCAACTTCCTAAAGTCAATGAAAAGTCTTAATGTTCCATCCTTTTTCTTCACAAATAAAATTGGGGAACCCCAAGGTGACACACTTGGGTGTATATACCCCTTATTTAGGAACTCTTCAATTTGCATTTGCAAATCTTTCAATTCTAGTGTACTCATCATGTAAGGGGTCTCGGATACTAGAGTTGCTTTAGGCATTAGATTTATGGAGAAATCAATGTCTCTGTGAAGGGCTAATCTTGGTATTTCTTTAAATACCTCTTCAAACTCTTTTAGGAGTGCATAATCTTCAATATTTGACACCGTATCTTTAGGTGTTTCTTCCATATGAGCTTCAAATATTTGACACCCTTTTCTGTAACATTTCTTTAGCTGCAATGCTGAAATTTTTCTGATGGTTATTGCCCTGCGAATTCCCTACATTTTCCTTAGGTTCCCTTCCTCATCCAAACAACTAAACACCTTGTTATGATAGTCTAGAATAGCATGATGTTGGTCCAACCAATCCATCCCAATTATACATTCATAGGAACCTAAATGAAAGATGTTCAAATATTCCCTGGTGTTTAATCCATTCATGTCCATAAGACATAACTTAACCATCTCATTAAATTTTCTTTTGGCTCTGGTAGCCAACTGCACCAACCAAGATTTCCCATGCTTTCTTCTTAGAAAATCCAAACTTTCCACCATCTTAGGATCTATATAACTATGAATAGATTTTGAATCAGTTAAAATAACAATGGTTTGGTTGTTGATCATACCTTCCACTTCAATCATATGTGATTGATACTCTACTTTCTTGTTGTCCATGGCTGCATAGATCCTTGGTACATTTATGCCCATGTCTTCCATGGTTTCATCTTGTTGTACATTGTGAACAGTCCTCACTTTTTCACCTCTTTGAGGACAATATCTAAACATATGATCTTTTTTACAACCCCAACATTGAATAGGTGGTTTCCTTGGCCTTTGACCCCCTATATCAATCATTATGGGTTCTCTAGAAGTTGTTTGTCCCTTAGGACTATTTCTGAAGAATGGTGGCTTAGTTGCTTTCTTCCTATGATCCATATTGAATTTATTCTTGTCTTCCCAAGATTTTTGGAAAGTTGGCCTTGATTTTTGTTGATCATATAGGAATTTAGCTCGCCTTATGGTCTCCTCCATTTTTTTTAGATTATCATATTGTATTTTGTCATTGATGAATGATGGCAATCCACTCAAATACCTATGAATCTTAATTGTCTCATCCTTGATGAAAGAAACATACTTCAGCAGTTCTAAAATCCTTCTTTCATATTCATCATTGGTCATACTCCAAAGTTTGAGTTCAAAGAACTCTTTCATTTCCTTATCATAGTATCTCTTAGTCAAATATTTATTTTCAAAATACTTCTTGAATTCCTTCCAAGTAACATTTTTCTCTTTAATGTGTTGCACCTGCACAAGTTGATCCCACCACATGGATACCTTTCCCTTGAGTTGATGGATGGAAATTATTCCTTCTGCATGAGAAGAATAATTATGAAATTGAAAATACTTTCTCATGCCCAGCAGCCATGTCTCTGCATCTTCATCCTTCTTGTGCTCACCATCAAATTTACGAGGCTTGATTTTGTTAATTTCTCCTCGTAGTTCATCCACCCCAGATATCTTATGCTTCCTGACAAGGGATGGATTTGATTTGTTTTGTGCTCTCTTATTAGAATGCCTCAGAAAATGATGGTTATGTCTTCTAACACTTCGTGTTCTTCTTTTCTCATCAGGAGACCTGTGACTTCCTGACTTGATTGAGCCACTCTCCTTATCCAATTTATTTTTTATTATGTTCAAGAATTGCATTAACTTCATGTTGAATTCCTCCTACTTATCCTTGGATCTCATAAGTCATTAATTATCATCTTTATGGATCTGGACATCCTTCTACAAATTTTTAATGGTCTCTACCATATTCATGTTTCCATCCCTTCCTTCTCCATGTGCATTGGAGTTTATTCCTTCAATACCCATATGGACAACCATCCCTATGATCTCATCTTCCTGGTTGTAATCCCCCTATGCATATTTCATTCCTCTGCACTCTGTGTTGATCCTGATATGATCTAGTTATTATTAAATCTGCAAATTGTGCAACCAACAAAACTTTGCTAGGCTAATTGCTTCAACAATTTCATGAAAATATGAACCATTCAGGTTCAACAATGCATCATAATTCTTTCTTATGATATCCTGAAAATTGAATTCCCATATCAATTTTCTGGGTTAATAATTATATTCTATTTTCCAATACCTTTCAAGAGCCTGCTTCCATGCTCAATTCTAAGTCTTGAGCAAAAATTTATGGTTATTTGAAAATTGTCCATTAATTTTTTTGTTCACTCTTCAACTTGGTGAAATTATGCGTTGTAATTATGCATTTTTCACTTACTCCATTGGAATTTTAGTAGGAGCTAAATTGGGTTTATTCATATACATATTTTGGATAGTTTGTCCAAGTTTCATCTCTTTCTTGGTTATGGGCTGCTAGTTACAGCCTGCTAAAGTTCTAGGACAATTAGTGTTTTTGGTTTGGAATGCTACAAGTACCTTATTTTCCATCTTAAACATTGTTAACATGCCCCGAATTTTAATTCAACTATAGGACTATTTTCTATGGTTCAATAACTTTCCATATACTTCTCATGTGCCTCAATATGTGTCGAGCTGTAGATATACCATGTAAATCAACATTTAATTGTCAACCCGGGAAGGTAGACTCAGAGGAACCAGCACAAGAAATGCAGGGCTGAAAAGGGGGTTTAAAGGATGCCAAACTAATCTCTGAACTGTTAAAAGAATCTTGCTGAAAGAAGCTACTGTACTCTACTCTATTCTGCACTCGTTCTACTCTGTACTACTTGGTACTGTTCTGCACTAACTTCATAAAACTATTCTGTATTAATATGCATGTAAAAGATCTACTGCACACTGATGACTGAAAACAATTAATTTTCTGCTACTCTTATGCCAAGTGAACTGAACCATTGTGTAAGACATTCTACTAAGAAATGAAAACTGAATCAAAACCACTCAAACTGCTAATTATAACCTTATTACTCCTTAACTGTTGTAAGCAAATGAAAACTTCCTCAAATCATGAACAGGACTGAAATTAAACTGCTAGAAACTAATCACAATTTCTGAGAAAAAGAACCTACAACCATCTTTCTATTATAACTGAAGATGCACTGCAATCCTGGGCAGGGGGCCCTTCCTATCCAAGTTGCATCAATAATTAACTATCAATCCATTCTTATAGACAAGCTTCAAAATTAATCAAAAGACAGAAGACTTAAAATAAGAAATGCGTTCTTGTTCTATTCCATCTACACAAAAACGATTACATTCTTCCAAGCTATGTTCTATGTATCAGCTATTCCCCCATCATATCTACCTACCTTTACATCATTTCTATCCTCCCTTATATAGAATGTCGAACCCCCTACATACTAGCGTTCTGGTATCTTCCATATCCCAGAATAGATAACGTATTTAATGTAACAGTTACACAAGGATTCGATTATGTGTTTTTCATTGATACAAGAGAGAAATGATGCGCTCCACATCACAGAGCTAGTGTAACCATTGCGCCAATGTAGGAGAGAATGTCGTGATGCCTTTTAACTGCCTGAGTCGCATGACACGAAGTGTCATCCAGATAATAACTATAATGGAGCATGCGCTGGTTGTTCATGAAGATTCTCATAGAAGGATTATCCTTGAAACATTCATCCTAGTGCTGGAACATCAACATTAGTACAGGAATCCATAATATAATTTTATAAGTGAGATTATGCATTAAAAACTCTCAAAACTTAACTAAAAACAAGAGAATTGTTATAGACAAGTTTTGGGTCTTTAGATATCGGTTTAAGTCAATGTCTAAGCCAAAGTTATACAAAATGAGGAGTATAAGACTGTTAGAAAGATCATATGGAAAGATATAAGGCATAAAAATTGATTAAATCTGGGTCTCAACATCCCCCCAAACTCAAAGTTTTGCATGTCCTCGTGCCAAGAAAAAGTCTCTAAAATTTTTAACTCTGTGTAGTATCTGGAATGGCCTCTGTCTCAACTTCTTCATTGGCCTCATTTTCCACTTCCTTCCCTGTACTATGAAGTTTCTTCCTAAGAGATCGATTTTCAATTAAAAGTATGCGAGTCTCCTGGTACCTACGATTGAGTCTTGACTGAAGCTTCCTATTTTCAAAACTGAGTGTATTGGCCTGAGAACGAAATTTATCCATTTGTGAACACATATTAGACTCCTGAGCTCGAGATTGAGCAAGGTGACCTTTCAATGTAGTGTTCTCGGTTTTAAGCAATCGATCTGATACCTCGTATTCATGCAGATTCTCCTTTAAGTGTGCATTCTCTGTCTGTAACTTAAAGAATGTTTCAGGAGAAATTATCTCGGGATTACCCAGTCCTGTAAGATTCGGTGGAGGTGAACGTGGATGTAATTTCTTCTTTAAATTTACTAGGACATATGCAATGGATGATGAGCCTCCTTCTATCTCATCATCCGTATCTATATAGAGTTTCATCTGAGATTTAGGGGAAGGATTATCAAGACTGGGGTTCTTAGATGTCATACTTCTAGTCATTTTCTTGAAGTCGGGCTCTAAAGATGACACTTCTCCTATCACTTTGTCCTTCCTTTTTTTACCAGTGTGAGAGAGAGAACTTCTAGTTCTGGTAGGGACAGTAGGACCCCTTGTCTTTCTTCCAGACGTAGGACTAGACAAAACTCCAGCTATAAATTTATTCCAGGTGCTTTTCAAGCTTTTAATTCAGTCACAATTAATAATTTAATTAACCCATGATGAAACAAATGCTGCTCAGTGTTCACATCTGACCTATTTACTGCTTCACACACTTTCTTTAAACTCCTCCAAAGAAAATAAGGAAAATTCATTTCCTTACCTTGTGAAAAATTCTGTAAGATGCGGATATGATAGGTGAAAGTCAGATTGTATCGCCCTTCACAAGTCAAATATCGTTGGAGGACAATTAATGGTTTCTTCCATTCCTCCTTAATCCAAGCTCTTGGAACTCCTTTAGACCAATCTGCATCATGATATTTCTTCTTCAGAAACCAATTCCTCTCTGATATTGGTAAATTCTTCTTTTTAAACCATTTTTCGCCAGTTTGAGGCAAGCCTATAGCTGCAACAATAGTTTGCTCTGTAACCTCCATCACAATATCCTTAAATTGGGTAACCCTGCGATCAAACCCTTGAGCAAACAAAAGTGAGATGCTACTATCGTTCCCACGGAATTTTTCAAATCACTTATGCCATCCTTGGCTACGAAACATCTCTCGACAAGCATTGTACTCTGGTGTTGCCTCTAAATCTTGGATCGATCCTGGTTCATAATGAATAGCCACCATTTTTGGAAAAATTGCAACCGAAAATCGTTCAACAACGATCCAAAACCAAGGAGTAATACAACAATATGTTGATAGGGTTCATTTCAAATCCTGATAGTGATTTGGTGAATAAGGGCACGTAGAATAATGATGGAAAATAGTATAGATGTTTAGAATTTGGAGGTGGGGAAATACGTTTGTGGTGAAGGGATAAATGACAGGTACAAGAATAGAATCATGTTTTATATGGAAGTAGTCATGACAGGGTAAAGAATTGAAAAACATAAGGATAGATGGGCAAGTACAGGAATGATTCTTGTCTTGCATGAAGATAATCATTAAAGAACAAGCCTTGTCTTTGTCATACGAAGAAGCTTCTACAGACTTATAAAAGATCTTGCCATACTATTAAAGGGAATATTTTGAATCACTGAAAGGATTCGAAATGTCAAATCACAACCAAAGGTTTTTCAATCAAAGATAACCAAGATGAGGGAGATTCAGATAAACTGAGCATAATTCAGATACAGGGTTGTACTTGTCCATAATTTTCTTCTTGTGTTTAGTCAAATTAAGAGTTTTAAAAATGCATACCTCAATATTGTTGTTGTACCTATACCAAATGTGCAGATCAAGATCAGATGGTGACTATGTTCTCCAGAAAGTTGTTGATTGATTGTTGAAGTCATCCTCCCAGAAGCTATGTGGACTGCTGATATCCATCTTGATTAATAGGAACTGCTGGGAAGAACCCTTGTACTTGGAGCATATGCTGTCAACTCATTCATTCATCATTTAAATGGAAAATCTTCAATCACTTCTTATTTGAGTTGATGCCCTTTTTATTTGCAGAAAACATAAACTATTCAAAGGTGCTATCTTTTATTCACTATCCTACCTACCTACCTAAAGAAATGAAACATTTCTTTAAGTATAGGCAAATAACCAATGTAGCCATCGTCTTAGCAGAATCAATAATGAATTCATGCCATTTGATAGAAGATATAGATGTATAATTACCAAGGCATGCTGAGCAAGCAACACCGGTTGCTTGATTTCCAAGAATTGTTGAAGAAGAAGAGCATTTGAAGGTTGTAGAACAGATTGAAACCAATGTTCAATATGATTATGCATACCATGTTCTTTTGCTACTGGAGTTTCTAACTGCTCATTATTCTCTGTAGGATGGAAAAGGTGTTCACACAGAACCACTGAATCAACTGTTTCCTCCTCCATCTCTTGGGCTGCAGAGATCTCTTCAAGTTCCTGGAACGAATTTTTCCAAAACTCAATTTACGAATAAGGAATTTTAATCAACTAATCTCGCTCCATCTGTCATGGATTCCTTGTAACTTCAAACTCAACCAATTCCAGGTCTAAAATTGCTAGGACAGATATCAAATTAAGAATATCTCATTACTTGGCCAAATTTCCCAATTTTCCTCTGAATTCAACAACATAAATTGGGGATTTTGCCCAATTCCATGCAATTGCTTCTAATTTTTACTATGGGTGCTATGTAACTTGAAATTTGGCCACTTTGAATAAATTCTTTATGAAATTTCACTTCAATTCAACTTGCTCGGCCCATCTAGTCTTTTTGTTGAAAACTTGAGCTCTGATACCATATTGTAACATCCCCAGCATCCAACTGGACTATGCCGCATAAAAAATTTCGAACTGTATATAAATTAAAACATATACACACAGAAAATATTGTGGAACTTTATATAGAAAACTTAAAATAGACACATACATTCTGCAAATTCAGAGATTCATACAGAATAATAATACAAATACACATGTAACACACACAGGAAAAACCCATAAAAATAAACGCATAAATAATTGTGGAGCATGTAATTTAACACATAATTGACACTTATCTTGGTAAAAATATCACTAAATTCATGTAGACCTTCCACGAACCTCCCATCCTTAAACCATGTTGCTCATCACTCTCAGCAGTGGGTCACCCCAGAGCTGGGACTAAACTCCACTCGGGTAAAGGGATTCCTAGCTAGGCTTATGTATCGTAGAAAACAGGAAAAACTATGTCACAGGTGCCACCTCAAACTAACAGCCTACAGTCCCTCATTTCCCACATGCATGTCCCACCCCAAGAAGTGTGCCCCTTCTCTGCTCAACAACCCTTTGGCTACCCCACTTCCTTTTTGGGGCCTCAGCAATAGGATGGACAGGAAGTCTCAGAGCCCTATAGTTGCAGTTTGACACCTTTGGGAATCAATTCCCATCAATTCTCTCGCCTCGAGAGAATTGCTCATGGGCCTGAAAAACCCGCCTCTATAGTTAAAATCCCAAGCTAACCAGGTACATATATAGGTATAGGTACAGGTACAGATACATGTACATGCACCAATACGGTTACTAGTACAGGTACAGGTACAAGAAGGTACAAAGGACAACTAAATGAGTGAGTCAATGATGATGGAATGATAGGAAAATGAACTAAGTTCAATCTATATCTATGCATGTTCCCAACTTGACACTTGTCATGTTGAGAACCACTTTGGCCCACTTGTCCCCATCCTTAGAACTTAGGACAAAATAATTATCCATACTTTATACTTTAAGTAATATTAATATAATATTCCTTTTTGGATTAAGATCCCTATCTTAGCCCCTTATCCTTAACTTTTATCCCCGCCTTTCCCTAACTAGTGGAGCTTAGTCCCCCATACTCTTTTATCATGGTTGATCTACACGCAGTGATGTATTATATTAATGATGAGACATATACAAAAATAGGCTCACTAGACTTTAGCATCTAAGCTCTTCGGCCTAATTGAACACATAAACCTCCTAGCTTATAATAATTGGCTCACCAGCCTATACAACACAACATATACGCAAAGGATATTTGGCCTCAAAATCGTGCGCACATAATTTTTTTGTGTGCGGTATCTTGGAATGTGAACACTTCGTCATTTTAGTGAGCGGTACATGTGTGCACTATACCATGGAATTAGGTGCATGAAAAAATGATATCAGAAATCTCACCAGCTTAAGTACATTTTCATTCTCATTTACAATTACAATTGGGGTTCGACCTAGGGGTATTACACTTTTATTTCCATAAGAATTTTAAATAATAACAGAACAGAGAGTGTTTTAATGTATTTGGAAGGATGAGGGGGAGTATAGTGAGCGAAAAATGATATAATCAGAGGAAAAAATTATTACAGTTCTATTATATGCCATAACACTTATTAAAAAAAAATGCCATCACCATCAACAACAGAATTGCCAAAACTCTTCTTTGTTTCATAATTTAAGTCCAATACATAGCTATTTCAAAACACTAGGAAAGCTCCAAGACTATCCACTTCACACTCTTTATTTTTATTCACAGAGTAATTTTAATAATAGATTGTACAAAGAATCATTCCAATAGCTAAAAACATACCATGTCTAGAACACTATGGGGATGAGAATGAAACATAAGCCAACAACCAACCTTAAATAGTTGATATGTAAACAGACTGGGTTCAAAACCCATGTGAAACTAGTGTTATCTTATCTTAACATTATGCAGTTTTCCAAAATTGAAAAAAAAACCCATGGATAATCAACCAACCAACGAAGATTTAATGTTGATAACAAATCTTCTCACCGTACACTTATATTTATTTTATTCGTAGAGTTCCTTTTTTATAATAGATTGTCGATA
Source organism: Picea mariana (assembly GCA_032191745.1). Classification (NCBI taxonomy): domain Eukaryota; kingdom Viridiplantae; phylum Streptophyta; class Pinopsida; order Pinales; family Pinaceae; genus Picea; species Picea mariana. The sequence continues at coordinate 43,420 of JASDQU010439565.1, forward strand.
GATATGTTCAACACTACTAAAATCAGACCACATCAAGCATGCTATGGAAAAAAACATTGTCAACAACTCTTCAACATATGACGAAGGTGTCACAACTTTCAATTTTTTTATATAACAGACTAGGTTCATAACCTAGTGAACCTGGTGTTATTACTCTAACATTATACATTTAGAAAATCGACAAAACCTCATGGATACATGAAAAAAATATGTGAATAGCCAAACTCTCTAGTGTCGGATTAACCACTGATAACAGACATTGATCTCGGAGTTTGAAATTGTGACTCATCAAAAGAAATAAGGTATGGTTTAACACGAAAGAGAACACTTCAAGGGTTTTGCAAAAATGAACATTTTAACCATCTCTTATCACAGACTTTCCACAGACCTCTCATGGAATTCATAAGGAAAATATGTTCATTCATATACAAGTAGTTGACAGACAAGAGCTACAAATCTTCCAATACTGGTAATGGAATTAAGAAAACAACTATTATTTTATATCAGAAAGAAAAGAAACCATAGAATTTAAATGACCATAGAGGAGTTAAACCCGAACAACCTTTTCTACAAAATTTTCCAATAGTTACAGCGCAAAGCAGTATCCATTCTATACATAAAGCAATTACATAATCCGAACATAAAAGAGTTCAAACACTATCATCAACTTGAAACACTTGAATACTAACAGAAATAACCTCCTCTTTAAATGCCATTACATAGTTGATACCCACTTCCATTAAACTTTGAAAAAACACGGTTTGTAAGGAAATGAAAGAGCCAACATTATGATTTAATTCTAAGCAGAGCTATATTTCATGGATGGAGCAGTAAGATATTTCATACATGTATGTAGAATGTGAGGGAAAACCAAAAACACAACTATTTTCTTCCAAGTTCGAGCAACACGGAGGCAGCACCAACCAAGAAATTGACCAAATGTGAACTAAGCGAGGGTGGCGACCTTGAGGTAGGGTTAGAGCGACGTGTAGTAATTGCAAGCCGTATCTACATTAATGCCATCAACCATAGCCCAGTACGAGTGCACTAACACCTCCATCACATAATCCACTATATCTACCATCAAAAATTCAATACAAATTCGAATATGCCACCTTCCATAAAGTTTTCAAGTGTAATGTGCGCGCTTAAAACTTAGCACAAAATACGTTGTATGTCTGCAATATTTGCTAGGGAAACATTGCCACCCTTATAAACCTTAAAAATGGTGCATGATACTTAACAAGAAATCATAAGTGAAATATGTCATAACCATATACAACTTCATGCTTGGAGTTTAAATCCACCATTCAAAATATATATGCAACAGAATAAAACCAAGATGCTCATTAACACAACAACTTTTCTCTTTGAATAAAATCGTCAATAACCCATCATTTTCCCACTTTGCTTGGAAAGTGGTTTCGAAATTTTAAAGTTGTAGAGTTATTTTTGCAAAAATAGACATGAGCACATAAACGATGAAGCATCATTCATCATCATTCACATACGGGGTCCCACCTATTTATTATATTATTAATTATATAAAAATAATAAGGCATTGCAACCAATTTGCATGCAGGTACCCCACATTACGCTTTTGGCCATCAACCGTACTTAAGAGGTAGAAGGAGTGACACAAGGTTGAAAGGAGTGAGGATGTGACACATAGAGCTCTAAGAGCTTCAAAAAATCATGGGTCACAATGAACCACCATGTTGCAAATGGTGTAAGGGTGGATTTCATGTTTCTATGTTGAATGGTCATCAGGGGGGTTGGGATGGACAGTGATAGTGCCTGCATCATTAGTTTCATTTCTACATCACCCTTATTTTATATTCTTAAGTATGTTTTCCTTCTTTCCCTTGGTTGTTGGTTGGGTATTAACCTATATTTCAAGTCACGGTGAAGGGGATAAGACCAAGTTAATATTTGGTGAAGTTAAAGGGGTGGAACTAGGTTGGATGGGGTAGAAAATTAACCAAATTGTTATTACTATGGTGAAACTTGGAATGATATGGGATATCTCCAATCAAAGGATAGCGAACATGATGCTGAGTTATTTGTGGGTATATTATGCATCCTAATTTCACCTAGTAGTTGTTGGATCCTTTACAGGTAGACTATGCATCTCAATGTCACCTAGTAGTCCCAGTGTAAGTTGGGGATAATCAACTAAATCCCTTAAATAATCTTTTCCAAAAATTTGATGTAAATTTTGGATCTCTATTAGACACAATTGTCTTGGGTATACCATGTAATCAAGCAATTTCTCTCATATAAACTTCAGCAATTTTGGTTGCCTTGTGAGTGAGCTTTACTGGAATAAAATGGGTAGGTTTAGTAAGCTTATCCACCACTACCATAATAGAACCATGTTGCTTGTTTGTTCTTTGAAGTTTGGTGATGAAATCCATTATTACCACTTCCCATTTCTACTCATGAATGGGTAATGGTTGTAGCAAACCATATGGGTGTCTATGATCAACCTTTACCTTTTGACACTCCAAATATTTGGCAATAAAATCAACAACTTGTTTCTTCATTCCTGGCCAATAATATTGGCTCTTGACAGCTGTAGAAGTTTTATGATAACCCAGGTGCCCAACATAAGGTACATTATGAATTTATCTCAATGTCATATTTTTCAATTCCTTGGAATTTGGTACATAAATTATGCCCCTGTACATGAGAATTTCATAATTTTCTAGCTTATAGTCTTCAATTTTCTGCTGCAAAATACCTTGCTATAATTTTTCCACTAATTCCTTGTATTACAAATCTGATTTTGTAGCCTTTAAAATTATCTCTTTCAAATATGATTGGTACATGTTAATGGTTTTAGCATGCAACTCATGCACTCTTATGTTGAGTGCATTAACCACATTGTTATCTTTCCCTTTGATATGAATTATATCAAAGTCATATTCACTAAGAAATTCTAACCACCTGGTTTTCCTAGCATTTAGAATTGTTGATCAAATAAATATTTCATACCATTATGGTTTGTCCTCAACTCAAACCTTTTCCCCATGTGGTAGTGGATCCACTTCCTCAAGGGATGCACTATAGCTTCCAACTCTAAATCATGGATGGCATAGTGCCTGTCATGCTCCTTCAACTTTCTTGATTCATAACATACAACAAACCCATTTTGACTAAGGACTCCACCAAGTCCTTCTTTACATGCATCTGTGCATACAATGAAGTATTCATTTGGATCTGAAATCCTTAATATTGGATAACTTGTTAATAATTTCTTCAAGTGTCGGAAACTCTTTTCCCAATCCAATGTCCACTGAAAATTCACACCCTACTTTTGCAAGGAAGTGATTGGGTGTGCAATCTTTGAGAATCCTTCAAAAAATCTCCTATAGTATCCTACAAGGCCCATGAATGATCTGACCTCTATCACATTCTTTGGCATTGACCATCTTCTAATGCCTTCTATCTTCTCAGGATCCACTGATATTCCTTCCTCTAAAATGATATGCCCCAAATAATGAATTTTCTTCTAATAAAATGAACACTTCCTCAATTTGGCATACAATTGATACTCCCTTAATACATGCAATACCATCCTCAAGTGTTGTTCATGATATTCCTCTGATTTAGAATATATAATAATTTCATCTAAGAATACAATAACAAACTTATCTAAGTATTCTCTGAAAATACCATTCATTAAACACATGAAGACAGTTGGTTCATTTGATAATCCAAATGGCACCACTGTGAACTCATAATGACCATGCCTTGTTTTGAAAGCAGTCTTGTTGATGTATTCTTCTCTAATTCTTACATGATGATAACATGACCTAAGCTCAATCTTGGAGAATATTTTTTCATCTTTCAGCTAATCAAAGAGGTCATCGATCCTTGGCAAAGGATACTTATTCTTCACAGTTACTTTGTTCAACTTCCTAAATTCAATGGAAAGTCTTAATGTTCCATTTTTTTTTCTTCACAAATAAAACTGGGGAACCCCAAGGTGACAAACTTGAGTGTATATACCCCTTATTTAGGATCTCTTCAATTTTCATTTGCAACTCTTTCAATTCTGGTGTACTCATCATGTAAGTTGTCTTGGATACTAGAGTTGCTCCATGCATCAAATTTATGGAGAAATCAATGCCTCTGTGAGGGGGTAATCCTGGTATTTCTTTAAATACCTCTTCAAACTCTTTTAAGACTGCATAATATTCAATATTTGACACCGTATCTTTAGGTGTTTCTTCCATATGAGCTTCAAATATTTGACACCCTTTTCTGTAAAATTTCTTCAGCTGCAATGCTGAAATTTCTTGATGGTTACTACCCTGGGAATTCCCTGCATTGTCCTTAGGTTCCGTTCCTCATCCAAGCAAGTAAATTCCTTGTTATGATAGTCTAGAATAGCATGATGTTGGTCCAACCAATCCATCCCAATTATACAATCATAGGAACCTAAAGGAAATATGTTCAAATATTCCCTGGTGTTCAATCCATTCATGTCCATAAGACATGACTTAACCATATCAATAAATTTTCTTTTGGCTCAGGTAGCTAGCTGCACCAACCAAGATTTCTCATGCGTGCTTCTTAAAAAATTCAAACTTTCCACCATCTTAGGATCTATATAACTATGACTAGATTCTGAATCAATTAAAATAACAATGGTTTGGTTGTTGATCATACATTCTACTTCAATCATATGTGATTGATACTCTACTTTCTTGTTGTCTAGGGCTGCATAGATCCTTGGTACATTTATGCCCATGTCTTCCACGGTTTCATCTTGTTGTACATTTTGAATAGTCCTCACTTTTTCACCTCTTTGAGGACAATATCTAAACTTATGATCTCCTTTACAACCCCAACATTGAATAGGTGGTTGCCTTGGCCTTTCACCCCCTATATCAATCATTATGGGTTCTCTAGAAGTTGGTTGTCCCTGAGGACTATTTCTGAAGAATGGTGGCTTAGTTCCCTTCTTCCTCTTAACCATATTAAATTTATTCTTATCTTCCCAAGATTTTTGGAAAGTCGGCCTTGATTTTTGTTGATCATATAGGAATTTAGCTCGCCTTATAGTCTCCTCCAATGTTTTTGGATCATCGTATTGTATTTTGTCATTGAAAAATGATGGCAATCCACTTAAATACCTATGAATCTTAATTGTCTCATCCTTGATGAAAGAAACATACTTCAATAGTTCTAAAAACGTTCTTTCATATTCATCTATGGTCATACTCCCAAGTTTGAGTTCAAATAACTCTTTCATTTTCTTATCATAGTATCTCTTAGTCAAATATTTATTTTCAAAATACTTCTTGAATTCCTTCCAAGTAACATTTTTCTCTTTAATGTGTTGCACCTGCACAAGTTGATCCCACCACATGGATACCTTTCCCTTGAGTTGAAGGAAGGAAATTATTCCTTTTTCATGAGAAGAATAATTATGAAATTGAAAATACTTTCTCATGCCCAACAACCATGTCTCTGCTTCTTCATCCTTCTTATGCCCACCATCAATTGTAGGAGGTTTGATTTTGTTCATTTCTCCTCGTAGTTCATCCACCCCAGATATATTATGCTTCCTGACAGGGGATGTATTTGAGTTGTTTTGTGCTCTGTTATTAGAATTCCTCGGGGAGTGATGGTTATGTCTTCTAACACTTCATGTTTTTCTTTTCTCATCAGGAGACCTGTGACTTCCTGATTTTCTTGAACAACTCTCTTTATCCAATTTATTTTCTAATATGTTCAAGAATTGCATTAACTTCATGTTGAAGTCCTCCTACTTACCATTGGATCTCATAATCCTTTCATTATCATCTTTATGGATTTGGACATCCTTCTACAAATTTTTAATGGTCTCTACCATATTCATGTTTCCATCCCTTCCTTCTCCATGTGCATTGGAGTTTCTTCCTTCAATACCCATATGGACATCCATCCCTATGATCTCATCTTCCTGGTTGTAATCCCCTTGTGCATATTTTATTCCTATGCACTCTCTGTTGATCCTGATATGATCTAGTTGTTGTTAACTCTACAAATTGTGCAGCCAATAGAACTTTGTTAGGCTAATTTTTTCAACAATTTCTTGAAAATATGAACCATTATGGTTCAACAATGCATCATAACTCTTTCTTCTGATATCCTGAAAATTGAATTCCCATATCAATTTTCTGGGTTAATAATTATATTCTATTTTCCAATAAATTTCAAGCGCCTGCTTCCATTCTCAATTCTAAGTCTTGAGCAAAAATTTATGGTTATTTGAAAATTGTCCATTAACTTTTTTGTTCACTCTTCAACTTGGTGAAATTATGCATTGTAATTATGCATTTTTCTCTTACTCCATTGGAATTTTAGTAGGAGCTAAATTGGGTTTATTCATATACATATTTTGGATAGTTTTTCCAAGTTTCATCTCTTTCTTGGTTATGGGTTGCTAGTTACAGCATGTTGAAGTTCTAGGCCAAATAGTGTTTTTGGTCTGGAATGCTACAAGTACCTTATTTTCCATCTTAAACATTTTTAACATGCCCCAAATTTTAATTCAACTATAGGATTATTTTTTATGGTTCAATAGCTTTCCATATACTTCTCATGTGCCTCAATATGATTCCAGAGAAGAAAGTTATGGCCCTTCGAAGTTAGTTGGGTCTTAAAATATACCCTCCACTATTTGTCCTGTAACTTCCCCATAAAAGCTTTGTTTGAGGAACGGTTTACACCATTAGAAATCTCTCTCTAGGATCTTTCATTTGAGCTGCAGAGACAAAATGTACTTTGGTACTTCTTTTTTCTGAGGGTTTATGAGTAGCTAAAAATGTTGTTGAGGGCCTCACAAACTCACTACAAAAAGATGACCTTCAAACAATATAAAATATCGCAGAAATTCACTGGTTTTCTGTTGTTGTACACCAACCAAGCAACTCCGCGTGCACAAATTTGAACATGTACACCCATATTTAGCATGCACAACAACACCATAAGGTATCACATGCTCCGTGCACCTACAACCAATGTGGATCACTTCTTTGTCACACCAATAACATGTGTGCACCACTTTTGTACCGCGCGCCAATATCCATCACGCACAATTTTGTTTCATGCACTAATACCTGTTGCACGCAATTTTTGTGTCGTGCACTAATATTCCACATGCATTGCACTCTACATGTTGCACCATGCCAAAGTTTAGTACGCCCCCATCGTGCACTAGTACTCTGTGTGCACCATTATTTAAATTGTCGATCGACAACATATACCCACATTGCACGCGCACCAACAAAATTCATGTTCGCTCTGTCAATACTATGCACACCACGCACTCCATTATTATGCCTGCGCACACCAGACATGGCAGTATTATGCATGTTCCACTCAATTTTCATTGTGCAATGATAAATTTAGTGTGCACACTCACGCACCAATATTTTCCACACATTACAACTCTGCGTCGCACCACACCAAATTTAAATGCGCTCACCTGGGCGCCAATATTTTCTGCGCATTACCACTCTGCACTGTACAATGCCAAATTTAAGTGTGCACACCCATGCACCAATATTTTGTGTGCATTACCACTCTGCACCGAGCAACACCAAATTTAAGTGCACACACCCGCGTGCCAATATTTTTCGCACATTACCACCCAGCACTGCGCAACGCCAAATTTTACTGTGCATATCCATGCCCCCTTATTTTCCACACATCAAAAGATTTTCACTATGCATCATGCATTCTTAGTGCACATACTTGCACACATTAATTTTTATGCGCATCAATTCCTCATGAATTCCGTTGCAGAAATTGGGGCTTTTGCCAAACTTTTTTCCAATTTTCACCATAGACCTTCTGCAACTATGATTTTTTTTCAATTTCACCTTGATAACACCAATTCAACCTCTACAAAAAAAAACCGTTGTTGGTTGACATTCCTATAATGGATTTTTCCAAAACTCAATTCACGAATTGAGAATTTTAATCAACTAATCTTGCTCCATCTGTCATGGATTCCCTGTAGCTTCAAATTCGACCAATTTTAGGTCTGAATTTGCTAGAACAGATATTAAATTAAGAATATCTCACTACTTGGCCAAATTTCTCAATTTTCTCGTGAATTTAACAATAGAAATTGGGGATTTTGCCCAATTCCATGCAATTGCTTCTAATTTTTACCATGGGTGCTATGTAACTTGAAATTTGGCCACTTTGAAATCAATTCTTTGTGAAATTTCACTTCAATTCAACTTGCTTGGCCCATCCAAGCTTTGTTTTGAAAACTTGAGCTTTGATACCATATTGTAACATCCCCAACATCCAACTGGGTTATGTCGCATAAAAAAATTTGAACTGTATATAAATTAAAACATATACACACAGAAAATCTTGCAGAACTTTATATATAAAACTTAAAATAGACACATACATTCTACAAATGCACAGATTCATACAGAATAATAATACAAATACACATGAAACACACACAGGAAAAACCCATAAAAATAAATGCATAAATAATAATGCAGCATGTAATTTAACACATAATTGACACTTATCTTGGTAAAAATATCACTAAATGCATGTAGACCTTCCACGAACCTCCCATCCTTAAACCACTTTTCTCATCACTCTCAGCAGTGGGTCACCCCAGAGCTAGGACTAAACTCCACTTGGGTAAAGGGATTCCTAACCAGGCTGATGTATCTCAGAAAACAGGAAATACTATGTCACAGGTGCCAACTCAAACTAATAGCCTACAGTCCCTCATTTCCCACATGCATGTCCCACCCCAAGAAGTGTGCCCCTTCTCTGCTCAACAGCCCTTCGGCTGCCCCACTTCCTTTTGGGGGCCTTAGCAACAGGATGGACAGGAAGTCTCATAGCCCTATAACTGGAGTTTGGCACCTTTGGGAATCAATTCCCATGAATTCTCTCACCTCGAGAGAATTTATCATGGGCCTGAAAAACCTGCCTATTTAGTTAATATCCCAAGCTAACCAGGTACAGATATAGGTATGGGTACAGGTATGGATACATGTACATGTATCAGTACGGTTATGGGTACATGTACATGTACAGGAAGGTACAAAGGATAACTGAATGAGTGAGTCAATGATGATGGAATGATAGGAAAATGAACTAAGTCCAAGCTATATGTATGCATGTTCCCAACTTGACACTTGTCATGTTGAGAACCACTTTGGCCCACTTGTCCCCATCCTTAGAACTTAGGACAAAATAATTATCCATACTTTATACTTTAAGTAATATTAATATAATATTCCTTTTTGGATTAAGCTCCCTATCTTAGCCCCTTATCCTTAACTTTTATCCCCCCCTTTCCCTAACTAGTGGAGTTTAGTCCCCCATACTCTTTTATCATGGTTGGTCTACATGCAACGATGTATTATATTAATGATGAGACATATACAAAAATAGGCTCACTGGACTTTAGCATCTAGGCTCTTCAGCCTAATTCAACACATAAGCCTCCTAGCTTGTAATAATTGGCTCACCACCCTATATAACACAACATATATGCAAAGGATATCTTGCCTCAAAATTGTGCGCACAAAAGTTTGTTGTGCACGGTATCCTGGAATGTGAACACTTCGTCATTTTAGTGTGTGGTACATGTGTGCACTATACCATGGAATTAAGTGCATGAAACAATTATATCAGACAGTTCACCAGCTTAAGTACATTTTCATTTTCATTTACATATACAATTGAGGTTCGGCCTAGGGGTATTAACTTTTATTTCCATAAGAATTTTAAATAATAACATAACAGGGAGTGTTTTAATGTATTTGGGAGGATGAGGGGGAGTATAGTGAGAAAAAAATGATATAATGAGAGGGAAAAATGATTACCATTCTATTATATGCCATAACACTTATTAAAAAAAATGCCATCACCATCAACAACAGAATTGCCAAAAATCTTCTTTTCTTCATAATTTAAATCCAATACATAGCTATTTCAAAACACTAGGAAAGCTCTAAGACTATCCACTGCACACTCTTGATTTTTATTCACAGAGTTATTTTAATAATAGATTGTACAAAGAATCATTCTAAGAGCTAAAAACATACCACATCCAGCATGCTATGGGGATGAGAATGCAACATAAGCCAACAACCAACCTTAAATAGTTGATGTGTAAACAGACTGGGTTCAAAACTCATGTGCAAATGGTGTTATCTTATCTTAATATTATACAGTTTTCCAAAATTGAAAAAAAAACCCGTGGATAATCAACCAACCAACTAAGATTTAATGCTGATAACAAATCTTCTCACCATACACTTATATTTATTTTATCCACAGAGTTCCTTTTTTATAATAGATTGTCGACAGATATGTTCAACATTACTAAAATTAGACCACATCAAGCGTGCTATGGAACAAAACATTGTCAACAACTCTTCAACATATGACGGAGGTGTCACAACTTTCAATATTTTTTATATAACAGACTGGGTTCATAACCTAGTGAACCTGGTGTTATTACTCTAATATTATACATTTAGAAAATCGACAAAACCTCATGGATACATGACAAAAAGATGTGAATAGCCAACCTCTCCAATGTCGGATTAACCATTGATAACAAACATTGAGCTTGGAGTTTGAAATTGTGACTCATCAAAAGAAATAAGGTATGGTTTGTTAAGAACCAAACATCAATATAGCATGGAAAAACCTCAGGAAAAGTACTCAACGCCTTGAAGCTGAGATAATTTTAGATAATAAGCCTCTTCGATGGGGAAACCTCCTTTTACCCCACTTAAAATGTTCAAGTACAAGATGATTCAAAATGAAAATGTCTCCTTGGTATATATAGGAGACTAGGAGGTATAATTACAAATAATAGCCTAAAGCTGACATAATTAAAATAACATTACTAATCTAAATTACAACTAATGGCCTAAAGCCGACATAAATAAAATAGCATTACTAATCTAAT
>JASDQU010439567.1:32243-43572 GCA_032191745.1 Picea mariana
ACTTCCTTATCCAGACCTCTCATAGTGATAGGCTCTTTCCTATCTCTTCTTCTATTTGACTATGTTTCAGCATTCCCCATGCTGACATGCAAACCTCTAATCTCTTCCTCATGGTTGTAATATCCTTGAGTATCTTCCATGAATCCAGTTCTCATATAAGAACTAAAGTTTTTTTCTGTACCTCTAATTCTACAAGAAATGTGCATGTAATAATTATTGTTAGAAATATGCATAGCATAAAATATTTCATCATATAGAATACAGGTTATTTCTTCATCAATTTATGAAGGACACATTTGATCCGGATTCTTTTCGGCACGAAATGAGATCGGAGATATAATAAAGAAATGCACAAAGATATCACAGATATTCAATAATATAATAGAAATGTATCAGAGATGCAACCATAATCACATATATAAAGTAATCCATGATTTCTATTAATGAAATAAATGTACAGAGACTGTAAAAATACAGAGTGAAAGACTCTCTAGAATGGTGGCATCTTATCTCCGAGAAGAGATGTGACGGCTACTTGCATTCTCAAGAAGATGATTACAATGAGGCTCTGAAGGACTTTTTACAATAAACAGGAATTCCAAAAACCCTAGACATCCAAAAACCTAACCCTAGGAGATGAAATGCCAAAATTCATGTGGGCCCCATTTGGGTAAGTTAGTACATCAACTTCCCGGGGTCGTAACTTTTGCATACAATCTTCGTTTTAGGTGTATGATAGCTCATTGGAAAGATATCGTTGAGGAGATTAATTTTGGGGGATCAATTATTCCTTCAGCTATCATTGAGAACCTCAATCTCAAAAAACCTTCATTTAGGCCCTCAAAATGGCCCCAGAAGTTAAAACCTGCTAAAAATAGTAAATTGTTAAAATTGCCAGAAAATTGTTTTGAGCCAGTCAGAAAAGGTGGGTGGCCACAGATATCCACCTGGATCAACATTGCACCAATTAAAATTTTTATTTTATTGATTCATTCCTCCCCAAAACATCTTCCCAACGACTGTACTCATACCTCAATCTGAATTCTGAGTGAAAAGTTACAACAACTACATGTTGCAATTCCACTCTTTTTATTGCTACAGAAATCTATTTATTAATTTTTGAGATAATTTTTTACCAAAATCAAAATTATGGGTTTACATATGTCTTTTTATCCTCAATACCTTTCTAATGACTATTTGGTTTCTCAAATCCAAGCTCCRAGATGAAATTTATGGTCCGGAGAAGTTTAGGTTGTTTTACTCAATTTACTCATGTATGCTACAGGTGTCTTATTTCTCTTCCTACACATTTTTAGGTACCCATAACCAAAATATGACTCTACTTCTATCTTCTATGGGTCATAATATTTCCATCGATTGCTCATGTTCCCCAAATGGACTTCTGAGCATAGAGTTAAGCCCTCTGGAAGTAATATTGGTGCCAAAATTTTACCCTCACTGTTTTGGCTACAACTTTCTCATACGAGCTCCGTTTCGTGAACTATTTAGCTCATTGGATATGTCTCTTTCAGTTCTCTTGGGTTTTTACTTGCTAAAAATGTCGTTTAGGGCCTCAAAAATGCCTCGCAAGTTAATGACCTTCAAAAATATGAAAATTTTGGATAATTTCACACAAAATTCATAGTTTTACTACTGTAACAGTTCTTTAAATATAAATTGGTGATCTCAAATCATGATACACATCAAATGTTGATATGACCTTATCGGCCATCGAAGATTGGTATCATCCTTTGGATGTGCAAAACATTTTTCCAAAGCTGCTGATCCGACTGTCGATCGTCGGTCCAATTCCCTGACACCCAATTTTCAAACAACTCTGAAATCAACCATCGGCGATATTTGTTGGTGAATGAAAAAATATTCGTTGAATGTGTCAATGCCTGATCACTGGCCCATAGGTGATCAGCGATCCCCGATGATTTTCGAATTATGTCCCAAATCAGTTAATTTGACCATCAACCATCGGGCACTTCTGTTGCCTGACGTGGCATTACATGTGGATGTTGACATGGCATGACATGTCATCCTAAGGTGTCAACTTGGGTAATGAGTCATGACACGTGGATGATGACATCATCATTCTCTTTCCCCCATCGACCATCGACCGATTCTCTTGGACAACCTGAACACCTCGCCGACTTCGGTCGATGTCAAACCATCGACACATCAAGGACTTCTCTTGCTTGATTCGAACATTCTGTCAAAATCAGTCATCCCCCGACCATTGACCCATCGTCCATTGACGATGCTCATTGGCAACTGAAAATACTTCGTCAGATTCGGTCGACCCCCGATTGTTGGCCATCAGCGATTAGAGATGTCTCATGGCCGACCTAAACTCTTCATAATTTCGGTCAATTTTTCCATCGACCGTCGGCAATTTCTCTTGGAGAATTTCCAATACTTCTCCAAACTCACCAATCTGACCATTGGTCATCAGTGGATTCTATTATAGAACCTCACACTTAGAAGAAATTTTGACTTTTCTCTCATTGATTTGGATTGTTGAATAGCTCCCTTTCACAACCCCCGATTTAATCTTGGTCGTTGATCCCATCAACCTTTCAAATGGATGAATCCTTATGAATTTTTAAATTTATCATAGTGAATCTCGACCGTCAATGAAGAGATCAAACATAATCTTAGTCGTCGATTCTCCAAACTATATGTAACTCTACAGGAGGCCATTAAACTCGAATTTTGACTATTCCAAGTCAAATTTTGATCTGCAACTTCACCACTCTACTCCATTAACCATCTCAAACTGTCTGAAGTCATTAAAACTCAGATTTCACTCACGGAATTGGGGATTTCTCTCTAAAATATACATTTTTCCGCAAACCCGTCACAGACAAAATATGCAATAATGAATTTCATGATTTCGCAACCATCTTGGCCCATACAAGCCTGGTGTTTGAACCGGATCTCTGATACCATAATGTAACATCCCCTAGCCCAACCAAGGGACATTACAGTGCAGAATATACATAAAATGAAGTTTATTCTAACTAATTTAATTCGATTACAGTTAACTCATTTCATGTAGCTTTCAACTACCAATTAAAATAGATTTAGTTATCATCTATAACCACAAATAGAAGCATCTACAACATGCTAATAATCAACATGAAATGCAGTTAAACAACACTTTACAACAACATATAAATCACTTCCAAATACACAGAATTCATGCACAACAATTAAACACACAATTTAACACAACAACAAGATAAAACACTTATATTTTCACAGCAGTTGTGCAACTGGTTGCTTGGGACGAATTTTCCACCCAACCATAGACTGACTGTTTCAAATCTTAATATCTAGTCACCCTCGGGATGAAGCTAGCAATCCATAAAATAGGGTGGTCTCTGACAGCCCACTCACATCTCATAAAACTCTCAACCCAGTTGATATCGTCCTACAACTATCCCAATTTTCCACCAGCTCTCCTCCTCTTGACCTATCCAACCCAAGGAATGTACCATTCATTTATCAGTGATAACCCAAGGGATATTCCATCCGTTTATCAGGGTTAACCCAAGGAATGTGCCATTCATTTATCAGGGTCCCTTTGGCACAAGTAGTTAGGAATCTCTCAGTTGGAAACCCAAGGGAAATCACTGCTAGGAAAACTATCAACAACCCAATTGAAAACACTCATTGTTTCATTGCAACTCACACATGAGTTCACTCTTCAGGCCTGACAACTTGTCTCTTCAGTTTTCTAGTTCCAATTCTCTCCAATTACACTCCAACATGCTCTATAATTCTCCCTCTGTGGTTGATCAGATTCAAGCTTTGTTTCTTTCTCTCTCCCTTTTTCGCATGCACAAACTTGACTCCCCAAAAATTGTTGTCCCTCAACCCATACGGATTTCCTCTCTTTGGCTTGCCTTTCTTGACTCGCACTCTTCCCCAAGATAATTGTACTCAACCCCCATGTTCCCAATAACTTTGGGATGTGACCACTCACACCCACCCTCTTACATGTATTCAATGATTGGCTTTAGGAAAACTCAATCATAAATTGGAAGGTTCATATACAAATATCAAATTTAGGGAAATGGGTTAAATTAATATACATGGGTATTTCCCCCTTGGACCCCTCTTGGCCATTATCCTAGACACTCCCCCCTCTTGTGGATTAATTCATCTCCCATATCTTTTGCAATGCCCCTTAGTAGCTAGCATCACATTTCATTATTAAAACATGGAAATACAATTTGCATATTACATAGCTTGGTCATAGCCACATATTATATCTACATAAGCATTAATTAAACCGGGGATTGTAGTGGGGATGTTACAACAACTCAAAAGAAGGTAGTCTTAGACTTTGTGAGTTTTTAGGGACTCACAATCTAAGATTCCCCCCAAAATCACAAGTCTAAATAGTTATACCAATAAGGAAACAATAACTAGTGCATAAACTGGTATCATTTGCAATATTCAATAAGAAAATTTCGAACTAGAAACTTCAAATTAGTGGATATTCACTATAATTAAAAATTCTAGATCGATAGAAATTTTAACGGAGGCTTGTTTACCAATACACTTATGATAATAAGACATATTTGTGCACCACTATTTAAAAATCACCGGTGTATATTATATATTTTCAATAATTGTATATAGTTAAATGTGTAAATTATGGTCAACATATTACTAATTATCCTTTCATGATATTTTAGTCATATTTTAATATTACTAATTATCTTTAGTAAGATTACCCCTTCAATCACAAGTCCGAATAATTATACCAATAAGGAAACAATAACTAGTGCATAAATTGGTATCATCTTCAATATTAGATAAGAAACTTTTGCACCAAACTTCAATAAAGATATGCCTAGAAAACCACAAATATGAATGTTGAATGGTTCATCTAAAATGAACTTTGAAAGAGAGTATAATTTTTGGAAGTGAACAACTACCATGTTTGAACATTCTCCTACTAATTGATTATTTGCCAAGTAATTTGGCTAGAAGAAATTGGTGTCTTCTTCTATTTGGTGAAAAAATAGAATCACCATTTTCTGTCAATGAACAAATAGGATCATTGAAGTTATCTATGAATTTAGACACAACTCAGTGACGAACAAAATCCCAATGAATAGTTGAGGAGACCAATTTCCATGATGGAATTCCCAAATGTTGATTGATTTTTTTGTTTGATAGGACTTTGAAACTTGAAGCATGACTATCATCATTGATATTCCCCCCTATCAGGTGCAAGGAGAGAAGATTGTTGAAGGGATCCAATCTTGACATTTTGGATTCTTATGTACTTCAATGGTTCATCATTGTATCTAGTGGTTTTTGGTTGACCACTAATCATTTTGACTTGATTAATGTGGTGGTTTTGGTTGACCATTGGCCATTTTCACTTGATACCATGTATTTGATGGTTTTGGTTGACCAATAAGAATTTTGATTTCATCAATGTACTGTAATACCCCTAGGCCGAACCCCAATTTTAAATGTACATATGCTTTATAGGCTAGTGAGTCAGGATGTTTTGGGCCAAAGTGCCTTTGTATATATGTTTTGAGGCCAGAGTGCATGTGTGATTACTAGGTTGGAGGGCCTAGATGATAAAAGGCCATCGAGCCTATCAATGTAATATGTAAAGCCCACTAGATGATATTAATACAATATGTAATTTCTGTGGACCAAATCAAACAAAAGAGTATGGGGGGCTAGGACTCCACAAGAGGGAAAGTGGAATAAGGGCTTGAAGAAGAGGGTCTAAGTCAAGGGGGTTTAAGCCAAGGAATAAAATAATATTATCCTTAAAGTCCAAAGTCATGTAATGATTTAATCCTAAATTCTTAAAGGTTGGGAACAAGTTACCAAGTGGGGAACAAGTTATCAAGTGGGGGACAAGTTAGTTCCTTGAGTGACAAGTGTCAAGTTAAGAACATGCAAATATATTGTGGGGAAATAATGTATTTTCTATCATTCATTCAATCATTCTTCCATAATTCACTCAACTCTTTCCATCCATCATCCATACCTTTGTTGGAGTGTAAGCTGAAGATGGTTACCCTGTAATTCCTTAGTGGTTTGGGTTGAAGAGGCAAGTTGTCAAGCATGTGGAGAAATCTCTTTGGGTGAGAGGATTATTGGGATGGGTTCCATGTGTGTTAGGCTAGTGGGTGATGAAATCTTGAGCAACCTTGTGTTCCAGGTGCCATATATCTTTGAGACTTCCTAGATGGCTTATCGTTGAAGCCCTAGAAAGGAAGTGGGACAACCAAAGGATTGTTGATCAGAGAAGGGGTACACTTCATAGGGTGGGATAGGTTCTGGGGAAAGAGAGGTTGTGAGCTGGGAATCGTTGTTGGAGTTGGCACATTTGCTTGTTCTTCTTGATATTTTTTCAAACCTTAGTTTGTCTTAGGAGCCTTTTCCCTGGTGGATTCATAACCCCAACTAGGGGGTGACCTATTTTTGAGAGCATATGAACAACAAAGTCTATGGATGGGAGGAACATCTAAGGTCTATACGCAGTTGGTAATTTACCATTAAAAGATAAGTGTTATTTTTATGTGTTTATGTGCCAATTACTATGTGTATTCTTAAATTAATTTTTTTATTCCTAATTGTACATATTTATGCATAAATGGTATGTTGTTATAATTGCATATTTGTAGCATATGCATGGTGTTTTAGGCAATGAATGGTATTGGAGCTAATTTTTTGAGTTTGCTAGTAATGAGAAACATTACATTGTGGTATCAGAGAAGAGAAATTTTGCATGGCGTTGCCCATCTTGTGGATGGGGATGTTACATTGTGGTATCAAAGCCATAGGTTCAAACATTAGACTTACATGGGCCAAAGCTAGAGCCACAAGTTCAATACTGAGCCTACATGGGGCCATATGACAACATGCAGAAGCTTAATTGTTGAAGTTATAGTTTATAGGATGTCTGCAAAGTGTTTGAAAATATTTCCTAAGCAACAATTTGAGGAATTTCATGGGGAAATTGAAGGAAATGAGCATAGGAGTTGAAATTTCCAAATTTTAACCACTATTTGGGTATTTTCAGCTCGTGGTTGGTCAAATTTTGGAATTCTAGAGTAACCATAGAAAGGGAAAATTTGGGTAAAAATTCCCAATTCATCAACGAATTTGAGTGAAATACATTCCAATAAAATCCAATCATTCATGAAAGTATGCAATTGGTTTTTTACAAGTCTGAAATTGGCCATAACGAAATTAATTGCAGAGTTTCATGGTGGCTTGTGTGAAAAATTGGAAATTACATAATTATGGAAAAATTCAAAATTTGGGTATTTTTCCATACATGACATTAGCATGACGTGGTGATGAAGTGGAAGTGACGTGGCAGTGACATGAAAAAGGTGGCGTGGACTTCAATGGTGGAAGTTGGTTGCACATTGGTAGAGTTAAAGTGTGTGTGATATGCCCAACAAGTGACGTGGGAGCCACATGTGCGGGGTGGTATAACTAATACCATAATTTAACCATTGTTGCATGGTAGCGACGTGATTTTGGCCCGAGCCCTTTAGCAATATGATCCATTAATATCATACCACATAGGATAGGGAAAACCACTATTGTACCCCAAAAGGATATTAATTCTTGTGCATGTTTGGGATGCGACATGGCCCCTCCACCGTCGACGTCGCCAGATCTCCATCATCAGATATGGAAGATGTACAAGTTAGTGTGCACCAAGGAAAATGTGTGGGATGGGACCTGCCCATCCTTGCAACCAATTAAGGGGCACCACATGGAAATTTGGCAGCCATGGTGGGACCTTTGTCCCATCAAGGTTAGAAATGTGTCAACTAGGAAGGTAGGGCCCATAAAATATTAATAATTTACTAAAAATTAAGGCCATCGTAAAGGAAAAAAGAGAAAAATAAGACAGAGAAGGATGACGAGGTAGGCTTAGGAAGTCGAGGAGGCTATCATGGAATCATATTGAGGTTCCATGTGGGCCCATATTGCCAAGTCAACAGCGTAGTCGGCTAAAATCAACTAAATTTCTCATAATTTACAGTGTTTTCCATGTCATCTTTTTGTAGGGAGTTTTTGAAGGCCTTAAAAAAAATTAGAAAATATTTTTTTAATGAAATATCTCTAAGAGATATTTTCAACAAGATAAAGTGTTCACAAAATGGAGTCTGTATGAGGAAGTTATAGGATAAATAGTGGAAAGTAAATTTTAGGTATTGGTTTACTCCAGAGGCCATAAAGTTTTGCTCATAAGTAAGTTTGGGGCCCAAGAGTAGTCTATGGAAATTCATTGAGCCACAGAAGATGACTATGGAGACATATTGGAGGTCTGAGTACCCAAAAGTGCACAGGACAAGAGAAAATAATCATGTAGTATTCAGTACTAAACGAGGAAAATAACCAAAACTTCAGTAGGTTGTAACTAGTAGCCTGGAGATCAGATGAAGGTGAAACTTGGTCAGACTATTCAAAATATGATCATGAAGGAATCCAATTTATATTCTATCCAAGTTCCAAAGGAGCATGTGTAAGAGGACTTGATCATATATAAAAATTACACCCGGTTGAAAAATGTGCAAAGTGAGTAAATGGGTAATGATCAAATTACTATAAATTGCTACTGAGGATTCATAATTCAACAAGAAATCAGTAATTAGAAAGGTATTGGATAGAGGAATCTAAATATTTACCCATCAGTGTGAATTGAGCAGTAAAATTCATGAGCAATCAGAAAGATTATTTTTGGTGCAATTAAAGGGAAAAAATGTGCATCATTTTGTAGATTTGTTAAATTATTGTGGTCTAACAAATACTATTACATGCACATTTTGCAAAACTAAGAGCACAAATAGAACACACAAAAATCATCAGAGATTCCAGAGACATGGAAGATGCTCAAATTCCCTACAACCATGAAGATGAAGTCAGGAGGTTGTATTTGAGCATGGGCAATGTAGGGGGCAGATCAAATGGGCATGGAAAAGACAAAGAGGAGAGAATAAATTTGGTAGAGACTATAAAGAGTTTTCAAAGGGATGTGTTGAGCTATAAAGATGACAATAATATTATGAAAGATAAATAACAACAATATGGATTCAATATCAAGTTTTTGTAGAGCTTGGAAAAATAGAGAAGAAGGTGCATAAGGGGACAGACTTAAGTAAATCAAAGAGTCATCGATCCCATTCCAAAAGGGGAGAATCTAGAAGTGTTAGTAGGAATCATTGTGACTCAACAAGGAACTCAGTTAGAAGAGCACATAGTAGTCTAAGTTTATCTCCTATTGAAAAGCATAGAAGAAGGGCTAGAGCGGATGAATTGCAAGGGGAATTCAAGAAGATAAATCCTCCTACCTTTGATGGTGAGAACAAGAAATATGAGGCTGAAGAGTATTGGTTGTTGGGGACGAGGAATTGTTTTCAGTTACACAATTATTCCTCACATGCAGAAGGAAGAATTGCAATTTACCACCTGAAGGGAAAAACATCAATGTTTTGGGACCATCTTGTGCAAGTAAAACACTGTGAGGAGAATAAGATCACTTGGAAGCAATTCAAAAAGTATTTTAAGAAGAAATACTTTTCCAAGCATTACTATTGTTGAAACATATATATTTTTCTAAACTTTAGACATAGATAAGTTTCATTCTTGTTTAAATAAGGACAAACACGCATTTGAATATCACCGTTGATGAAATATTCCGTCGAATCCAACGATCTGAAATCCTCAAAGTTATGGAGTTGCCCACTCGTTAAAAGGTAAAAACACTAAAGGCTACTTTTGAAATGTTGGGTTTCACGATATTAATAGTCCAACATGTAAGGACTCCAAAGTCTCGATATACGAAATCGCAAAATTGGCTTAAGCTTTAAAACTATGTTAATTAAAGGGTTAAAATCAATTAAGGTTAATTAATTATATCGTAACTTCATGTTTCGGGGATCCTTCCTCGAGCAACCACCAAAAGTCCCTATATGCAAAATCGTGAAACTCTTGAAGTTAATCGCGATTATTTAAAAAGTTAAATATAATTAATATTAATTAATCAATCATGACTTCGTGTTTCAGAGATCATAGCTTGAATTAACATGGGATAACCCGAAGTCCGAAAACCTAAAATGGATTAAGTTTAAATACGATTAATTAACAGGATAAACTTAATTTATTAACACTTTAAGCAATCTTATCTCCTATTAAGTTTACGTTGATTTGAAATGCGGGTAAATTCAAATTTTAGCTATGCTTTTCTTGAATCATGAGATATCGACCATTAATGGAATTAATAGCTGATTTAGGGAAATGATTTCAAATAAGATCCTGCTTTATCGCCCAAATCTTTTCACTAAAGGAATTAAACGCATTGTCAATGAAGGTATACATAGATTTGATACGCTTAAGGCAAACAAGATTTTTTAATTTTTTAATTACATTCTCGTTTTCACAGAGTTGGCTTAGCGAAATAATCAGTCTTTTGCATTCTTATTCTTTGTAACTGATAACAGAACTCTGAGACTTGATACCATGCCTCCATGAATAGAAACTAAAGAGACCGGTGAAGGTTCAAGCCAAAATATAGATGCTCTTTCCGATACCTCACCCAGAAGCATAGACACTGTCAAATCCTGGATGTGGGTATTCAACACCTTACAATATGAACTGGTAAATTGCCTGGATGATTCAAGCAACAATGAGAAGGAGGACCTGTCTACCAAATACAAAATTGTTGTTCAGTCAGAGATACATAAGGTAGCGACAAGGCCTAGGCTCTTTCCATACAACGATATGGTCAGTTGGGCACTAGACCACGTAGATATCTCAACCAGAACTATTTTTAATACAAAGAATCTCACAATTGGGTCTTTTAGGCCAGATCATCTGCAAGTGATGTACAAATTGTCTCTGGTATCCAATTTCATTTACAATGCACATTTCCTAGTAGAGTTTAACAAGAAGGAATGTGACCTATACGGGAAAAACCTTTTTGATTTAATTAAAGACTGGTATTCTCGCCCCAAGAAATTCAAATCCAATTCCCATGGTATATACCCAATTGTCGCACTACAACCTCAGATAATTTACATAGCAATGATGATGTGTAGGCTCTACGGGAAGGAAAACACACCCCATTTCTTTCTACCATGGGTACCTATTATATACTTAGTAGCAGAAGGGTACTCTTTTGACTGGGAAAAGATGTTGTCAGAAAGTTTGGTTCAAGGGATTGCAAGATATCAGTCACTAAGAGCCAAAGGGAAACTGGCCCAATTTTTCATGTCGGCTTATATTATGGACGTCCTCTGTTTCATGACGCCTT
>JASDQU010439568.1:0-15240 GCA_032191745.1 Picea mariana
CAGATGATGTGGGCATATCACCCATATTCAACGTAGCAGATATGTACCCTTATAGAGAAGATGAAGCGAGAGGAGAAGAGAATCAAAAGGAGGCCCAGTGGGTCAAGAAGATGTTTGTAGTTGAAAAGTCGCAGATGGAAAAGATCATTAATCAGAGAGTTGGTAAGAAAACCCAGAGGAAGACATATTTTGAATATCTGATCAAATGGAAGGGACACCTGGTTGAGGATGCCAATTGGGAAAGTGAAGCATATATACAGAAACATGGACAGATGGTGCAGGAGCTTATGGACATGAGTCCATGAATTTTTCATCCAGAGGAGTATGATACAGGACCATCGCCAGCAAGCGCAAGTGGAGGACTGTTGGATATACACCAGTGCGTATTTTGAAGACATTTAAATTTCAAAAGAATAACATTAATGTAATAGTTGGAAGGATGTAATTACTCTTAAATGTTTTGGGGATTGTAATGTAGATCTTGAGCGTTGCTCTCATCTGTTGGTTGGAGGCATTTAATGTAATAAATGTAAAGTAGTTGTAGTATTTAATTTCGATAAGACAACTTAGAGTTGTAGGAGGGAAAACTCAAGAAAGATCCCTCGTATGTATTGTATTATCATTCTCAATTGTAAGAGTAGAAGTGGTAGAGCAAGAGAGCATAGGAGATCAGAGAAGAACAAAAATTGTAGAAGTTGTTTGAGCAGATAGTTGTTGCTATAGAACCCATGTACAAAAGAACTTGAATTAATATAAGAAGGATTTAATCCAATTTCATGGTGTTGTTATGGTTACTATTTGCATCTATTGAATGGTATGTTTATAGTTTTCTTATATGCTCTGTTATGCATTTGTTTCAATGCTTTATGTGTATGATTTCATGTTGAGTGTATGAAATCTGTGAGAGGGAGAGTATAAGTTTCAATTGCTTCTCTTCTTGAGAATTCCTGCAAGAAGTGTAGTGAAAGTCTGCAAGGAGTGCATTGACAAGATTCTGAGTTTTACCTCAGGAAAGCTTGGGAGAGACAGAGTTGTTATTATACCAACAGAAGTGAAAGTATAGCACAGAGTCGTGCAAGGTGTGTGCAGGCTGAGAGAAAAGCCTTAAACTTTTCCAACCCAAGTGAGTGGTTGAAGAAATTTTGTCATAAGGAGTGCGTAGAGTTGGAGATATCAGATAATCATAGATTATCGTGAGGGCCGCAAGGAGTGCGTGCAAGAATCCCTTAGAATCCTCAATTTTGTAGCAAGAATCAAGCTCGAGAGGGATAGAGACTTGGAAAGTCCAAAGGAAGGATGAGGGTCAAAGTCACCTTGTGGAAACCAAGCTCAAGAGAGTTGATGCCAATTGTTTGACCAGGAAACATTGAGAGCCTGAACCGACAGTTGAAATTCTCGAAGGGAGAAACACCAATTTTTCATGGACCATTAGATCTAGGATATCTGTGGGAAGGATAAGACTGAGTGTTTTTCAACACCTACAAGCTCATGAGATCTAGCAACCGTTAGATCCAAAGGAGTGTGAGTCGTTGATTGGGATCTTCGAAATATCATCATTTAAGGAGTCGAGAGAGTGGAGGAACTTGCTACCTGGAAGTCACGATTCGCAAAATCCTGATAAGAGAAGGAAGGATCCGGACCGTCGGATCGTGAGGGAATAAGGACCGTCAATCTAGCATAAGCGGTCATCGTGGGTTCAGATATCAAGAAAAGCGAGAAAAGTCACATCGTGAGTTCCCGACATGCAAAATCCCGACACACTCGAAGGTGGACCCCAGGGTTTGACTGGAGGTCATATGGTAGAATAATAAGGGAGGAGCTAGGGACCGCTAGCCCATTTCGTGGTTTCATGAATTGGAGGAGTCGGGGTGACTCGCAATGAAAGTCCCAATATCGTGAAACCCGACGCACCTTTTTTGGTTAATTTTGTGGTCACATGGAGTGGAGGCTCACGCCTAGTGCATGTTAGTGTGGACAGAGCATATAAAAGGAGATTTGTGTTTATATGTGTGAAGGGTTCCAGCGGGGACCAAAGAAGCCATTTCGTCTTGGGAATAGGAAGATCCAAAGACTGGGAAGTCAAGAAGACCCTGTTGAGGTGGGGGTCTATGTCACAATACCAATACCATACAAATACCAATACCATTGCATACCAATACCAATACCATACCAATACCAATACCAATACCATACCATTGCATACCAATAACAATACCAATACCATTACCATACCAATACCATACCATTGCATACCAATACCAATACCATACCATACCATACCAATACCAATATCAAACCATACCATACCAATACCATACTAATACCAATACCATACCATACCATACCATACCATACCAATATCAATACCAATACCAATATCATACCATGCCATACATCATTGGACCTAAAAAGAAGGTTGAAGTCAATAGGGATGATAATAATTGCTACATCTACTAAGACAATTTTATCACCTAATTGAATGGGAAGATTCGATACAATTCCTATTGACTCACATGGTCGATCATCAAAGGTTTTCAAATAGGGTGTCATTGTAACATAGATGGGAGACCCCAAGCACTACCAAATAACCATCATAATATAGGGATATGTTAGAAAAATAGGATCACGGAGCAATAAAATAAAACAAATGTGGAAATAAAACACAGAAGATACACAATAAAATAGAGACATAGATATAGGTGGTTCACCCAGTGTGGACTACGTCCACCAGAGAAATTGTCGGGTCCTTCCTTTATTATTATTCATCAAATGAAGGGATACAACCTACAACACACATGTTGTAACTTCCTCTTCTTTTTCTCACAGACTCCTCTCTCATAATACAATATTCGCAATGATCCATAGCCGCAATACATTTCCCTCATAAAAGAGTGATGCCTTCTAGGGGAAAAAAACCCTAACATAACTTCCACCGTGAGATCTGCAACCTTATAATGAACAATCCATATTTAGAATGAAATTACAATATACATTTACAAGGTAATTTTTCCTTCCGGGGCTTCACCCCCGAACCCTGAAGGGGGGGTAACCCCCCTCCCCCCTCTGCACTCCCCCGCACGGAGGAGAGTACATTTTTCCAGGGTGTAAATTCTTCATGGGGTATAAACATGGCTGAAAACAAAGTCCTTTGAATTAGGAAGATAATCAGGCTCCACAACCAACAATCTCCCACTTGGATATTGATATCAACAACTCCATTGCTATTGTATCTGTTGGACTATGATCCTTCTTGGACCTAGAAAATTTCTCATCTTCACCTTCATGCTTGAAGACCAACTGAAACTGAGCAGGAACTCAGTTTATCCCTGGTTACTCCCTTTATTAACATGTCTAGAAGATTTTGTTTAGTGTGTATCTTTTCCAACTGCAAATGTCCATATTTCAAGACGGATCATATTAAATGGTACATGAGTTGTATATGATTAGTATTCGAATGGAAGGATGAGTTATTTGCAAGATGAATGGAACTCTCACTATCATAGTACAACCTATTATTCTTCTGCTTCTTTCCCAATCCCTCAATAAACCTATGTAACCAAATCATTTCTTTACTAACCTCTGTAGCAGCAACATACTCTGCTTTTGTTGTTGAAAGTGGAACAACCTTTTGCAGTTTCAAAATCCAACTTACTGTTGTTCCACCTATAGTAAAAGCATATCATGTGGTGCTCCTCCTGCTATATTTTATCACATGCCATATCTGAATAAACATATCCCTGTAGAATAGTGTCTAAAGCTCTGAAACATAATGCATGAGTAGAAGTACCTCTCAAATACTTGAGAATCCACTTTATTGCCTCCCAATGTTCTTTACCTGGATTGTTCATATACCTGCTCACAACTCCCATTGCATGTGAAATATCTAGTCTTGTGTAAACCATCGCATACATCAAGCTACCAACTACTGATGAATAAGGGACCCTAGACATGTATTATATCTCCTCTTGTATCTTGGGACACATTTCCTTAGTTAATTTGAAATGTTTGGCCAAAGGTGTACTAACTGGTTTTGCATTCTGCATTGTAAACCTTTCCAACACCTTCTCTATGTACTCACCCTAAAACAATGTCAATTTCTAATTTTTCTTGTCTCTTGTTATTCGCATACCAAGGATTTTCTTTGCAACACCCAAATCCTTCATCGCAAACAAATTAGTTAATTTCTTCTTTAGCACATTTATATCCTGCATATTAGACCATGCAACAAGCATGTCATCTACATACAATAGCAAGATAATATAGCTTCCGTTTTCTAGATTTTTAAAATAAACACAATGATCAGAATGACATCTACTATAACCTTGTTCTACCATAAACCTATCAAACTTCAAATACCACTGCCTTGGAGATTTCTTTAGGCCATACGATCTCTTCTTCAACCTGCATACCAAATTCTCCTTTCCTTTGACCTCATACCCATGTGATTGTTGCATATAAACCTCTTCCTCCAAATCCCCATGGAGAAAAGTTGTTTTACATCTAACTGTTCAATATGAAAATCTTCTACTACCACAAGACTTAAAATAGTCCTAATGGAAGTCATTTTAACAACAAGAGAAAATATTTCATCAAAATCTATACCTTTCTTTTGTCCAAACCCCTTTACAACAAGTCTAGCCTTGTATCATTTTTTGCCTCCAACTTCTTCCTTCAATGTAAACCCATTTATTCTGCAATACTCTTTTCCCCGCAGGCAACTGAAACAAATCCCAAGTCTGGTTATTTATCAGGGAATACATTTCCTCTTTCATTCCTTGTTCCCACTTCTTTTTAGTGTCTACCTGCATTCCCTCTTCATAAAATTCTGGTTCACCAGAATAAGTCAACAATAAATAATACAATGAAGGAGAGTATCGTTTAGGGGGTCTACTTAATCTGGTAGATCTTCTAACAACACTTGCAGGAGTTTGAGGTACTTGTTGCTCCTATTGTTGTACATTTTGATTTTTTGGTACCTTTGGAATTTCTTTTTCAGTGATCTCATCAAGCACTGTGTATTCTGGTTTTTCTTTTTCCCGTTTCTTTCCCTGAAAATTGTCTTTGTACATGACCTTCTCATTGAATATGACATCTCTACTTCTAATGATTTTGTGATTTTCATAATCCCATAAGCGATAACCAAAATCATTAACATCGTATCCAATAAAGGTACACTTCTTGGATTTTTCCTCAAGCGTCGTTCTATTTTCTTTATCAATATGGACAAATGCTTCACAACTAAAAGTCTTCAAAAAAGAATAGTTTATTGTTTTACTTGTCCATGCCTCATCTAGAATTACACCATCCAAAGAACTTGAAGTTCCTTTTTTTATTAAGTAAACAACAGTATCTACAGCATCTGCCAAGAACTGTAAGGGAAAACCAGCATGCAATCTCATACTCCTTGCATGCTCCATGATTGTCTTGTTCATCCTTTCAGACAAACCATTTTCTTGTGGTATTCCTGGAATTTTCTTCTCTCTACGAATCCCATGGTATGAATAGTAATCATCAAACTCCTTGTTGCAATATTCACCTCCATTGTCTGATCTGATACACTTCAACCTTTTTCTTGTCTCATTCTCAACCAAAGCTTTCCATTTCTTAAAAGTATCAAAAACATCAATTTTTTGTCGAATGCAATAAACCCAAGTTTTTCTACTTGGATCATCAATAAAAGTAACACAATAATGAGAGCCACCAAGAGATGATACCTGAGTTGATCCCCATACATCTATATGCACAAGCTCTAACATTTCACTCTTCTTTTCTTTTCTGACTCTAAGAAATATGACTCTCTTATGTTTTCCATAAACACAATGCTCACAGAAATCCAAATCAATTTGTTTAATATCTTGCAACAAATTTATTTTGTGAAGTATCTGCATCCCCTTCTCATTCATGTGTGCAAGCCTATGATGCCATAGTGTTGTATCCACTCATGTAGAAGCTAAAGAGATAGAAGAGTCAGTATTACTAGTACATAAATACAATGTACCTACCTTCTCTCATTTTGCTATCACCAATGATCCTTTTGTGACCTTCCACACCTTATCTGTAAATATGGATATACGACCTTCACTTTCCAACTTCCCTATTGAAACTAAATTTTACCTTAGATCTGGAACATGTCTTACCTCTTTTAACAACCATTGGTTTCCACTCCTTTGGTTTATTTTTACCTTTCCCATTCCAACAATTTTGCATGGTGCATCATCACTGTTGGTCCCGAGATTAAACTTGAGACTCAAAGGATAATGTTAGGCATCAGGAAAGTTTATGAGAGTGTTTTTTTTTAATTTCTTTTTCTACCTTAGTTGTATGAGAAAAAATCCTTAAATGAAATTAACAGTGTGGCAGCACAGAGGCCGTATTTGGTGTTTGATTCGAAATTGAAATATCGAATGGCATGAAAGAAAATACAAAATTGTAAAACAGAGCAAGGCATCAATTACTGAGGAATCTCACCCTATTGTAGTAGAAGAAAATAGATAATGTAACCTTGAATAAAGTGTAAAATACAGTAATCTGCACAGCTTGTAGGTCTTGATTTACTCATAGTAAATACAGAGGAAAAGTTGCCTGCTTAACAAATTATTGATGCAATACGATTACAGTAGTTATTGTACTAAATTGGAATCAAACATTTATCAAGGAAATACTTAAAGAAATGCATGAGATATGGAAAACAAAGAAGAAGTACATAACCTAAATTAAACAAAACTTGGAATCCCTGTCTGCACTTGTATTACTACTCAATAAGGATGTGTTTTCTATGTTACAATCGGCAAGAAGCAGCCCACAATAAATCTTCAATCTATGTATTTATACAAAATTGTCACAACCCCCAAATGGTTGGACTTCTCATAGTTTAAAAATAGTAAATATTTTTGAATAAGATTACAACATGTAAGAACCGAAAAGCTCTATTAGACTTCTCCTCTGTCTCCTCGTCTATTGGCAGAGACATTTCTTCTCCTCATCCTTTATCCTGGAAATAGCTAGCATTTTATCTTGACCTATATGAGTACTATGTACATGTTTTCTTACTTGTTTCCAGATGTGCTTGCTTTCCCATATTCGACACATTGGATGCATCTGCTCATTAACTGTACCACCAACCCAGAAGGTTCAGTTGCTTCATTTGATTAAAAAATGTATAGCTTCTTTTCTACCTGAGGCAACTTTTCCTGTATATTTTTTGCTCCCAAAGATGTGACCTATAACTGGAAGATTGGGTTTATTATCCATTTGTTTATTTGGATCAGATCAATTTGGTTCTTTGTTGGATGGTCATCATGGATTCTTTTTTTCTTGTCCTAGAATTATATTGGTTCTTTGCTATGTCAATTTGTCCCAAGGATTCAGAGATAGTATTTCCTTCTACGTTCAGTAGCCTTTTGTCTAGTGAAGATATTGCTTCTAGACAAGCTTTGTTTACCTCTCTGGCCAATCTTTTTCTTTCGGCAAGATTTGTTTCCCAAGCCTTCAAAATTATGTCACCTCTGGCTTGTTCAGAAAGAGACAATCGAGGGACCTTTGATACATCATATTTTGGTACTAGTAAGATAGCCTCCTAAAACTTGGCCCGATATGAATGGGATTCTCTTTCTTTAATGTAAATGTTCTTCAGAGAAAGGTCTACTACCCGGTAACAATTTTGGATGGCTTTCACTTTTGTAAAGAGATTCTACTGGGTTGATTCTAGCTTTTCATGTACTTCCAGTGCTTGAGCCTGAAAATATGCTATATCTACTACTGTACCTTCAATCAAGTCGATCTTGGCTTGTAGTTCCTTGATTAATTCTTCATGTTGAGTGACCAATCCTTTATTGGCCTGTGAATTTTGATAGAGCTCTTCAAGGTTAGCTTTGAGCTATTGGATATGATGTCTGTCATAGGCTCTGACTTGTTCAAACTCTTTGTTCACCTTATTCTCACATCCTATTCCATAGTCATTATCTAGTCTTGCAGCTGACCTACCAACATGTTTCTTTGTTTCAGCTGCTCAAATAGATTTTCTACTGACCACTGATTAGCCGTGGCAAAGGCACCTAATGAACCTGCCATCTCCTTAACAAATTTTGAATCCTCTATATTTTGTCCATCATATAGCATTCTTTGTCTTTTGACTGTTGCACTATATTTCTGATGTTTTTCTCATTTAACTATGGTCCTCATCTTGCTGAAAAAGAAGTCTGAAGGAGGTATTTCTTCAGCTGAAACCGGGGTAAGATCATCTATAAATATGCCTTTGGAAATGGGATTTCCATGACTTGACTGCAAAGGTGTTAATGAAGTAATGGGGTTACCTATCTATGTGGCCATTTGTTGCTCTGTTGTATCCGTACCTGATTTGTCTAGTGTAGAAGGGGACACATCGTGCCCCATTTTTGGAAAAGCTTCAAGCTGAGATTTTTTTTGAGTACCTAGTGGATTCGATAATGAAGTCTCTACTTTATGCATTAAGACATTGGCATTCTTCAAGTTTTCCTCAGTACCATATTTTTTGAATTTCTCAAAACCCTAAGGTGTAGCTTCCTATGTAGATGAAGGTGTTATTGGTTCTCCCTGTAATACCTTTGGAAAGATATTCCTTCTATGCTTTTGAAAACTGTAGAAACTAGCTTGTTGAGTTGAAGACAGATTTTGGACTCTATTCAATACATCCTCATATGACCTGGCTCCCCTGAATATTTCATCCTATAGGGAAATCTCGTGCACATACTTCTTTAAGTTGTATTGAGCTAGGTGATTTTCCATGATCTTCTGTGGATCGTGCATTTTAAAATCAATGTCAACTAACTTGACATCTTCTAGAGCCACAACCTCTACTTTCGAATGGCTGAAGTCTAACCATGTAAACATACCAACTTGAAGAGGGAAGGTTGGTCGTAACTTTTTTTGGGCCACTTTCAATTCTTTGTTGATGCCCCCTATCACGGTTTGATAAGCCACTTCTTGGCATACCAGTGAATCTGGTAAAAAATTTGGGAGAGAATGGGGGGGAACCAGGCAGCCGAAAACCATGATGTAGGAAAAGTTTTCCTCAATATACCAGTCTGTTATTTTTCCCAGTTTGGCTATGATTCTGTATGAAATTCTAGGAGGTGGGAAACCGTATAGGGCGATATGAATAGGCACCACTAAAGAATGGCATATTTCATAGAATAAATATATGTCTTTGTCTTCCCATAGCTTGGAATGATAGAAATGGATAGGTTCAGTGTTGGATGGGGTCTAGCTCCAGTTCATCATAAGGAAAGGAGTCATAAAGAAAATAGCATCCATGATGTATGTTGACATATAGAAAGGAGCAGGTTTTCCTTTGGTCTTTGCCAAATGGTACTCTATGATTTACTTAGCCAGGTTGTCTAATAACAACTTGGCCCAGTTGAAAGAGTAACCCTCGGCCACTTCATGCATAAATGGCACCCGTGCTAGCGGGAAGTGAGTGGAGATCTTCTTTTCGAACAACCTACATAGCATCATAGCCAAATAAATCATATGGGCTTCTAACAACATTGTGGCATACATGTTGTGAGCATCGGCTCTGAATTTCTACAGGTGCCCCCACTAGTCCTTTATTAAATCAGGGTATCTTTTCTCATATTACGTGCACTCTTGTTTCTCAAACTTCATTATGAATGTAGTGTTGTAAATATATTTAAAAACAAGAGATAGTTTATACATTACTTTTATATGCTATGGTCGAAAATACCCAACAACGACCTTTTGTGAGTTGTAAATTATCCTGGTTGCAATGTCAATGTTTTCCAGGGCCCAAGCTATCATGTCGTTATACAACATGAGCCTCAATCGCACCGCTATTTTGTGCAGCTCCGACTGAGCTATATCTCTGAGCTGAATTGCATGGGTTTCACTCACTTCACTGCAAATCCTCAGGGAAATTTATAAACTTGTGCTCTAGAAAACACCTGTGTCTGTGATTTTACAGTATCGATGGCTCTCAGTGAGGTGTCTGACAGAACATTTGTGTTCGTATTTATTCTTTCACCATATGCTTTAGCCATCTTTCGTGGTGCCATGATATTAATGAAATATTAATTGTGTTACATGTTACAGGGGAATGTGTGATCTTCTTAGTTGGCTAAAACTTGCTCTTCTGTGAGAATGAAAATGGAATTCAAAATCAAATATTCTTATTTACCTTAGGCGTATTGATATGAGAATACCTTTACTAACAATAAATTTATTTAACTTAATGAGAAAATATAGGCGGTGATCTACAATCTATATTGAAATCATTGTCGTGGATTTGTGATTAATGCCATTAATATTGGAGGTTCACGATCGGGGACTTGAATGAAATAAGTTTGAAATTTCCTGAATTGTTAATTCACGAAAATTAATTGCGAGATAATCTTGTTTAAAACCTTAATTAATCATATTTAACTTTAAGTGTTTTCAGGTATTCGGACTTTGGGATTTTAATAGTAGCTCGAGATAGAATCTCTGAAACCGGAAACTGCAAAATGATTAATCCTCGAATAATTATTTTTTAGTTTTAATTAACCCTGCTTAAGTTTAAAGTATTTTAGAAGTTCGTACTTCGGGATTTCAGAATGTGATATATGGAAAAGGTTCAAACTCTGAAGTGAGAATTTGATAACTAACTTTTAATCAAGATTAACTTAACTAATTGAGGTTTAATATTTTTGCATTTTGTTGCTTTGTGGATTAATGAGTTATCCTTTTATTATATTTCTGAAAGGCTATTATCCGTAGTGATGTGTCAAAGATGGCATAATTTTAGGTGACGTGTCGAGACCAGGGGGTGCCATGTGTCACTTAAAATCATAAGAATCCTCGATTGAAAAGGATGGAAATGGATGACATGTGTCAACCCAGGAAAGACTCAGAAAGGTACATGTGTACTATGACTAGGATCCTTCATACACTTTTCAGGTATCAGAACTTTAATGTTAAGACCCGACGAAACACTAGAAGTGCAAAGCTCTGAAGCGACCTCTAGGGGCTTGACTTTTAACAATCAGGCAGCTCCAAAACTCGAGGAAAAATGGTATAGTTCGATCAACAAGGTAACTTATCGACGGTAGACATCTTGTGCTCTTTACGACTAGAAGTAAATTTGATTTAAACATTTGAAAGCCGACTTCTAAGTTATTATGAAAAGGATGAAGTTCGAGAAAGTAAAGCTCAAGGCTTAGGATTTATATGTGTTCCAACATAGGCTCCATCTAGGGATCTCATATCCTTGTGAGGCATGGAAGAACAATAGACCAAGTGTTTTTATTGGGTAAATGGAGTTATCAATGGATTTTTGGGAAACACCTTTTGAAAAATTGTACAGAGAAACATTAGACTTAGACAGTGTCTCATAAAACCTTCAAAACATGATCAATTATCAATATCAAGTTAGGCTATTAATAGTTTCTGTTTCCTTAAACTGACTTTGGATTTTTTTAAGATAATAGAAACAACTTTAACTGAAGTATCAGACTTTGGTCGATTTTATTCACATCAAGGCATAGTAATTTTAACAATTTATTTAGGGGAAATCCCTTGTCGCTCTAGAATGTAAATATTATCAGAAAGAGAACTAGCTTCCAAAGTATATTTATACATGTATGACAGCATTACAGATATCATAGATATTGCTTCACTGCCAGCAAGCTTGTTCAGTACCCCGGTGAAGTTATCTACATCCCCCATTGAATTTCCTTTCACCACTTCAAACAACATTTTTGCATTTTATTTGAGATGAGGGCAATCATTTTATGAATTTTATTTCATCATCTCTTTTGAACAAATGGGGTAAATAGATTTTACGAATTTCCTTTCACCATTTGTCTTGGACTAGATGGGGGCAATCATTTGATGAATTTCCTTTGACCATATGTCTTATATTTTATTATAATTTTGAAGTGGGGGAAATCAACTTGTATTTATCATACAGGGATGATATTTGCTTAAGATTTGATGATGAAATTATGTCAACAGTTTTTTATTGTACTATGAGTTAGTTCTTTCCCGATCTTCAATACATATTTTCCTATAGGAAAGATCTTATGAGGAATTTTTTTTTTCGAGGGATTTGCCTTGAGCGAATTAATCAGTTAAAATCTGTTAGAAGAGATAAAGTTACCAAAATTAGCCTAGACATACTTTCTTTCAGTTAAAATCAGAGGAACATAAAAAAAATCGCCTAATCCTATTTTGAAGACATGTTTTTAAGTTTTCATAGGTAAGGCGAAAATCTTTCTTTCTGTGAAGATTTAAAATCAGGTAGTGAAAATTAGGATAGGGTGAAAGATTTTAGATATGAAAAATGAAAACAAGACAAGGAGTCAGAGGGTTTGAAAAGGAATCTCATTTCCACATAAGTTCACTTCTTGATTATCAAACTTCTCTTTTATCCTTCTTTTCTTTTCTTTTTATTTCATTTTTGTCTTATTTTCATTTGCTTCGGAANGAACCTTTTTTATATCCGATAATATTTCTTTCAATCTTTTAGCTTAAACAAAGTATAGAAGTTCTTAACTCGGATTTTATTTACGTTTTCAATCAAACCAATTGTTAATCTATCACATGTTTTGAGAGAAATAATTGTTTTGAAAACTAAGCGTTAGATTCTTCTACCTCCTTATTTCTCATCTGAAAATAAGTATTCTAAAAGAGCATAAAGAGAAATAATCAGAGAGTTCCGCAGAATAGCAATGATATGCAATACAAATATTTTATTTTTGCTCTTTGGAATATTAAATAAAACTAGGTTTATTTAAAAGTAAAATTCAAACAACCTATGAAGGAAAATAAAATTGTGAAATTAAACAAAAACCAAACCAGTATATACAGTGGTAATGTGAAACATGTTTATTGCATAAAATGTTTTAGATAGTGCCCATTGATAGGGGGGTCAAAAAATTTCCCCCTGAGATTCTCCAGTAGGAATGAATTCTTTCCCTCTGCAGATGCAATCCTGAATGGTCCAAACCAGAGATGATCAAACTTGTCGTGTTTTCCCACATCTTCTTTCCTGGCATCCCATTTCAAAAATAGATCACCAGGAAGAAACTCCATGTCTTTCGCTTTTTTGTCGAAAATGGATTTCATATTATCTTGGTATTTTTTAAGTTTTCTATCAACTTCAGCCCTGTTTTGTTGTACTTCAATTATTTGGTTTATCCTCCTTGTTATGTCATTCAGCTCCTCGTTTGTGTCTTGCCACGGATTCATTACTGGAAGAGCTAGATTGATAGGGAGGACAACATCAGTGCCATAAACCATCTGGAAAGGGGACATACCTATTGATCTCTTGGTGTTGATATGGTTTTCCCATAAGGCGTACTTTAAGTGAACGTGCCAAGCCTTTTTATTTTCCATTAATACTTTTTTTATTATATTCATCAAACTTTTGTTGGATGATTCGGCCAACCCATTTCCCTGAGGATAATAGGTCATAGAATGCCCCAACACAATGTTGTATTTTTGACAAAAGCTTATCATTGCCATAGATTTAAATGCTTGGGCATTGTTTGTAACTATTTTTCGGGGACAACCAAATATCAATAGGATGTTCTCCTCCAAAAAGTTTATAACTAATGAATCTGTGGCATTCCGAGTTGGAATGGCTTCAACCCATTTCGTGAAATAATCGGTAGCATTCAAAATCCATTTATGTTGGGTGCTAGATTGTGGGTGGATTTTTCCAATGAAGTCCAGACCCCATTGTTGAAAAGGAGCCTCTGTCTTGACTGGGACCAAAGGTAGTGCAAGGAGATTTTTCTTGCCATAGAACAATTGGCAAGGGTTGTAGGCTTTGAATTTAGCATTCACATTAGTAAATAACTTTGGCCAGTAATATCTAGCTCTTAGAATATTATAGGTCGTGGCCCTCCAGGCCTGATGTCCTCCACACACTCCTTTGTGAAATTCGTTTATGACATCCTTTGTTTCATGTTCTGTTAAACAATGTAGAAAGAAACCTAGGGGGTATTTCTAGTACAATTGTCCTTCAATAATACATTATTTAACTACGTGTAGCTTCAACGTTCTTGCCCTAGATGGAGTCATTTCGATCGGGCATTGAAGGGTGAGGAGATGTACAATTGTATTGCGATACCAGTCCGAGGAAGAAAATTTATCCTCAATCTAAACTATAGGGGATTGCTCATCGAGTTCCTCTATGTCTGGGATATATCCATGTGATTCCAGATGATTTATCCCAAGTGCCCTGAAATTTGATTCTGCTAATAATTTGGCCAGACCTTGACCTTTGACCAGCCTGGTCAGTTTAACTTCTAGATCAAAATCCTAAATTTTGGCTAACCACCGACCTCTCCTACCATCATTGTCTGGTTTTACCAATATATCTTTGACATAGCTTGTTGGCACATAGGCGATTATTATGGAATGCATTACATATGTCTTGAAATATTTGAGAGCTTTCACCATCGTGTAGGATTGCTTTTCCAGTATATTGTATCTTAATTCGGCATCTCTAAGACTTTTACTGAAAAAGGCTATCGACTGCTCGAAACCTTCTTTGTTCTTTTGCAGGAGTACAACTATGATAGTATGTTCAGATGCGGAAGAGAAGATCAGGTATTCCTTAGTACAATCAGGACTAGCTAATACTAGAGCTTCGCTTATATCTTTCTTAACTCGCTCGAATGACGCTTTAGATTTGATCATCCATTTTATTTCACTGTCTTTCTTCAACATATCTGTAATTAATTTGACAATTTCAGCAAAGTTAGGGATAAATTGTCTCAAAAAGTTTATTTTTCCTAAAAAGGATTGGATAGTTTTTTTATTTCTAGGAATGTTTATTGAGTCGATAGCCTCGATTCGCTTGGGTTTGACCTTGATTCCATCTTTCGAAACTATATGACCCAAAAGCTTACCTTCTTGCATAGAAAAATGATATTTTTTAGGGTTTAGAGACAAACCAAATTTTCTACATTTCTCAAAGGTTTGTTTGAGATGAACCAGATGTTTTGCATCAGAATTTGATTATACTGTTAGATCATCTAAGTAAATAACAACAAATTTATCTCTCTCACCAATGAAATCTATATCCATTTCTCTTTGGAAAGTGGCCCCTGTGTTCATCAAACCAAATGGCATTTTTTCATACATGAAAGTTCCCCACGAAGTAGTGAATGCAGTTTTTTCTTTATCATCCTCATGGACCACAATTTGGTTATAACCTGAGAAGCAATCAATCATAGACATTCTATTAGCTCCAACTAC
>JASDQU010439568.1:21910-36659 GCA_032191745.1 Picea mariana
TGTCAACTAACTTGACATCTTCTAGAGTCGCAGCCTCTACTTTCGAATGGCTGAAGTCTAACAACGAAAACATACCAGCCTAAAGAGGGAAGGTTGGCCATACCTTTTTCTGGGCCACTTTAAATTCTGTGTTGATTCCCCTGTCATGGTCTGATAAGACACTTCTCGGCATACCAGCCGATCCGGTAAAAACTTTGGGAGATCATGGGGGGGAACTGAGCACCTGAAAACAATGATGTAGGAAAATTTTTCCTCGATATACCAGTCTCCTATTTTGCCCAGGTTGGCCATGATTCTGTCTGAAATTCTGGGAGGTAGACAACCGTATAGGGCGATATGAATAGGCACCACTACATAATGGCAGATTTCATAAAAGAAATCTCTAGCTTTGTCTTCCCATAGCTTGGAATGATAGAAATGGATAGGTTCAACGTTTGTTGGGGTCCAGCTCTAGTTCATCAGAGGGAAAGGAGTCATCAATCAAATAACATCCATGATGTATGCTGACATATAGAAAGGAGCAGGTTTCCCTTTGGGCTTCGCCAATTGGTACTCTGTGATTTCCTTAGCCAGGTTGTATGATAACAACTTGGCCCAGTTGAAAGAGTAACCCTCGGCCACTTCATGCATAAATGGTACCCATGCTAGAGGAAAGTGAGTGGAGCTCTTCTTTCTGAACAACCTACATAACATCATAGCCACATAAATCATATGGGCTTATAACAACGTTGTGGCATACATTTCGTGAACGTCGGCTCTGAATTTCTCCGAGTGCCCCCACTAGTCCTTGATTAAATCAAAGTAGCTTTTCTAATATTGTGTGCACTCTTGTTTCTCAAAAATCGTTATGAATGCAGTGTTGTAACTATATTTAAAAACATGGGATATTTTATACATTACTTGTATATGCTCCGATCGAAAAGACCCAACATCGACCTTCTGTGAGCTGTAAATTCTCTCGGTTGCAATGTGGACGTTTTCCAGGGCCCAGCCTATCATGTTGTTATATGGTATGAGCCTCAGCAATGCAGATATTTTGTGTAACTCCGACTGAGTTATATCCCTGAGATTAATTGCATGGGTTTTGGTCACTTCATCACCT
Organism: Picea mariana; assembly: GCA_032191745.1. Taxonomy (NCBI): domain Eukaryota; kingdom Viridiplantae; phylum Streptophyta; class Pinopsida; order Pinales; family Pinaceae; genus Picea; species Picea mariana. The sequence goes on from JASDQU010439568.1 coordinate 23,013, forward strand.
GAATCCTTGGGGCAATTTATAATCTCATTCTCTAGACTATCAAACACTTGTGTCCATGATTTTAGAGTATTGATGTCTCTCGAGGTGTCTAACAAAACACCTATGTTCAGATTTGCAATTTCACCAACTGCTTTAACCATCTTTCGTTGTGCCATGATATTAATGAAATATGAACTGTGTTACCTATTATAGGGGAATGCGTGAGCTTCTTAGCTGGCTAAAACTTGCTCTTCTGTGAGAATGAAAATGGAATTCAAAATCAAATATTCTTATTTACCTCAGGCGTATTGGTCTGAGAATACCTTTACTGATGATAAATTTATTTACCTTAATGAGAAAATCTAGGCAACGATCTACAATCTATATTGAAATCATTTTCGTGGATTTGTGATGAATGCCATTAATATTTGAGGTTCACGATCAGGGACTTGAATGAAATAAGTTTGAAATTTCTTGAATCGCGAATTCACGAAAGATTAATTGTGAGATAATCTTGTTTAAAACCTTAATTAATCATATTTAACTTTAAGTGTTTTTGGGTATTCGGACTTCAGGATTTTAATAGTAGCTCGAGATATAATCTTTGAAACCCAAAACTACGAAATGATTAATCCTTGAATAATTGTTTTTTAGTTTTAATTAACCCTACTTAAGTTTAAAGTATTTCAGAAGTTCAGACTTCGGGATTTCAGAATGTGATGGATGGAAAAGGTCTGAACTCCGAACTGCGAAGTTGTTAACTAACTTTTAATCAAGATTAACTTAACTAATTGAGGTTTAATATTTTGGCATTTTGTTGCTTCATGGATTAGCGAGTTAGCCTTTTATTATATTTCCAAAAGGCTATTACCCGTAGTGATGTGTCGAAGATGGCATCATTTTAGGTGACGTGTCGAGACCAGGGGGTTCCATGTGTCACTTAAAATCGTAGGAATCCTCTATTGAAAAGGTTGGAAATGGATGACACATGTCAACCCAGGGAATAATCATAAAGGTACATGTGTACTATGACTAGGATCCTTCAGAAACTTTTTGGGTATCAAAACTTTAATGTTAAGACCAGGCGAAATTTCTGAAGCGCGAAGCTTCGAAACAACCTCTAGTGACTTGAATTTTTAACAATCAGGCGACTCCAAAACTTGGGGGAAAAGGGGATCATTCGATCAATGGGTTAACTTATCAATGGTAGACATCGTGCGTGCTTTATGACTAAAAGTAAATTTGATTTAAACATTTGAAATCCGACTTCTGATTTATTATGAAAAGGATGAAGCTCAAGAAAGTAAATCTCAAGGCTTAGGATTTATATGTGTTCCAACAATCACCCAAATGAACCTGTCCAAAATCACCTTGAACATAATCTAGAAAATGTTCCCTATGGGGTGTGGCATGAAATGAAGCCCCTGAATCTACTACCCAAGACTCAGGAATATTATCTACAGAAAGAATCAAAGAATCTTGTAACACATCACCTGTTACAATTGCTTCTTGATTTTTCTTTTGTTGTCCATCTCTTTGTTTCTTTGGAGCTCTATAGTCTTTCTCCAGATGTCCTTTCTTCCCACAATTACAACACTCTATCTTTCCAATTCTGGATTTGGATCTGCCCTTCCTAGAATTATTGCGGTTCCTTGAGCCCTTTCCTCTATCCTTTTGTCTTCCCCTATTCTCCATGTTTAATGCATTACCCGATGTCTCACATGTGTTTTTCTGTCGCATTTCCTCACTAAGGATAACATCAACAACATCATCAAATTTTAAAGTGTTTGAACTAGAGACAGAGTTACTTGCAGCCATGACCAAGCCATTCCATCTTTCTAGTAATGAGCGCAAGATTAGAAGAGCCCTAACTTCATCATAAAAGTTCACTTTTACAGAACTTAGTTGATTACTAACCATATTAAATTCATTTAAATGATCTGCAGCAGACCCACCTTTTGACATATTCATATTAAATAATATCTTCATTAGAAATATTGTATTAGACACCGAGGGGTTTTCATACAGTGTAGCCAATGCATCCATTATCTCCTCCATTGTCTTTTCTTTTGAAATATTGAAAGCCATCGATGTTGCCAAGCTTAGTTGTATTGTTCCTAGTGCCTTTCTATCAACAACCTCCCATTCTTCGTCCTTCATGGTCATCATCTTCTTTGTTATTCCACCCAATGGTAGGAATAGATCCTTAATATATAAATAATATTCCATCTGCATCTTTCATAATTGGTATTTTTGGTCATTAAATTTCTCTACCCTAAACTTTCCATCTTCCGCCATTGCTCCCACTCGAACCAGGAACCCTCTTTTACTGCGAGTTACCTTTCACTCTGATACCAATTGTTAGAAAATTAGGATCACAAAGAAATAAAATAAAACAAATGTGGAAATAAAACATAGAAGATACACAATACAATAGAGACACGGATATATGTGGTTCACCCACTGTGGGATACATACACCATAGAAATTGTCAGGTCCTTCCTTTATTATTATCCAGCAAATGAAGGGATATGACCTACAACACACTATATGTAACTTCTTCTTATTTCTCTCACAGTCTCCTCTCTCATAATACAATATTCACAATGATCCATAGCTGCAATACATTTCCCTCATAAAATAGGGTTTCCTTCTAGGGCAATAAACCCTAACATAACTTCTATTGTCAAATATGTGACCTTATAATGAACGGTCCAGATTTACAATGAAATTACAATATACATTTACAAGGCAATTTTTTCTTCGGGGGCTTCACCCTTGGACCCTGCAGGGGGGGTAACACCCCTTGCACTCCCCCATGTGGAGAAGTGTACATTATTTTCGGGTGTAAAGTCTTCATGGGGTATAAAGACAGTTGAAAACAAAGAACTCTGAATCAAAAAGATAATCAGGCTCCACAACGAACATGATAGACTCTCTCATTAACTATACATTGATAAACACAAAGGTTCTTAACAATGACCCCAATTTGAAAGAGTTGGAGGAAGGAAAACATGGTGACAAAAGGTTGTCCAAGTTGAAGGTCATGGTATTAGAATTTGAAGTGGGTATACTTCTAGTCTCCTTAGAGTGTGTAGGTATAGTAGTAAATGGTCCATTAGAGAGAATCTTCACATTAGGGTAGAGCCTAATCTTATATGTGAGTTCAAGTATACATTTTTGCTAAGCCAACCATGGATAACTTAATAATGCAAAGGTACCAAAATATGAATATCTAGTTCAAATAAATGCATTTGTGAAACAACAATTCAAAAATCTTATTAGATTTATCAAGAGTAATTAAAAGCATGGAAGTGTTTGTATCTTAAAAATATTAGACAACATTCCATGTGGTTGAAAAATCAATGATCATAAGAGTGGTCCAAGGTATCATTATCAAGTGTGATATGTGGTGCTAGAAGGCAAGAATCAAAGATATTTCTAGAGGAGATGGAGAGGCCATGCTAGTGGAGTGGGTAGCTTAGGTAGGAAGTCAATAGGAGAATTAAAGTGGAGGTTATCCCAAGGATCATCAAAATAAGTTATAACATCAAATAATTTGTCATCATCACCGAAATTCATGGTTAATGAGGCAAGAGCACGTTCACACATGGGAAAAGAGAGTGGATTGGTGGCTCCCAAGTGTGAAGCTACAATATCAATCTCCAAGTATAAGTTTTTCAAAGGATCCAAAGAATCATACCCTATCATAGTGGAGGTTGTGAAAATGCTGGTAGTTGTCACATAAGGAATTTTTTATTTAGGTCATGATACAACCAAACAGTACGGATAGATTGTGAATGAGATACTAAAGGTGATACATTGTCTTGAGTATCATGTAGTTGAGAACTACAACATGTGAGTTGATCAATGGTGATAATGCATCCTTCATGTGGAAAATTCATCACATGATAGAGAAAATATGCCATAAATCTTGTGGCATACACATAATTGCACCTAAGAAGAAGATTGAAGTCAATAAGGGTGATAAAAATTGCTACATCTACTAAGACAATCTTATCACCTAATTAAATGGGGAGATTAGGTACAACTCCTATTAACTCACATGGTCGGTCATCAAAGGTTTGAAAATAGGGTGTCATTGTAACATGGATGGGAGACCCCAAGCACTAACAAACAACCATCATAATATAGGGATAGACTCTCTCATTAACTATACATTGATGAATGCAAAGGTTCTTAAAAATGACCCCAATTAGAAAGGTTGGAGGAAGGAAAACATGGTGACAAAAGGTTGTCCAAGTTGAAGGTCACGGCCTTAGAATTCGAAGTGGGAATACTTCTAGTCTCCTTAGAGTGTGTAGGTATAGTAGGAAATGGTCCATTAGAGGTGGAATGGGTGCCTCCTCATCTAGATTATTCCAATATAGTAGTGAAGTAGATAGATTGGAAGGATTGGCCACCTGAGTGGTCGACAATTGAAGAGGTCAAAGGAGAGGAATCCTTGAGGTTAGGAGGAATAGGTACATAAAGAGGTATGGGTTGTTGTAAGGTAGAAGAAGGGGTTTACTAGGTTGACTGCAGTGACTCTACAACTCACAAAGTCTTGGTAGCTCTGGACAATGGTGAGTACAATGACCAACAACTCTATTAAAGGTGCAAGGGTGTTTAGTCTTAACTCATACATAGCAGTTATGATTTGGTTGAATTTTACCTTAATTGGCATTTTCATTTCCCCCAACATCATATGAACAAATGTTCTATATCATGTAACTACAACCATCATTTTACACCACCGTTTAGGCGCAAATGGATGTGTTTTGGTTATAGTTTAGGCCCAATTCCTTGTGTTTATTGTGCCCATTAATGCTCCCATAGAATATTACATTCAAGACTTAAATCGATGCTAAATTCGGTGTAGATGGTTTCGACTGTAGCGTCGATTGATGTCTCAAACAAAAATTTCTAAAAAACCCGCAGGCAAGGGGATGAACTACTCATTTGGAGGGGAAGAATTACAAAAACAAAAATTGTGTTAAGCCCTAATTCATGGCACATTACCCATTAATTGGGGCATATTACATTAGTATTGTTATTTTATTCATGTCGGCTTGGGTCCATTAGTTGTAATTGTACCTCCTAGTCTCCTATATATACCAATGAGACCTTTTCATTTGGAATCATCTTGTAATTGTGAATTCATATGATGTATAAGGAGGTTTCCCCCTTGAAGAGGATTATTATCTGAATTTCTCTCTTTTTCAAGGCATTGAGTACTTATTCTGAGGTTTTTATGCTATTTTGATAGTTGGTTCTTAACATTTGGTATCAGAGCTAGACAATCCTTAGGACTAACTTCTTCAAAACAAGTCTTCTTGGAATTTTTGCTACAACTTTTTTATGGAAGGTTTCAGTATCTAGAATTTCTATGGTGTAGAGGAGACATATAGAGATAACTTGGGTCCAAATTTAAGATATTGGTTCGTTATATTTTTGGAGATACATTTTGTTCAAGTTAGGGTTTTTTATTAGTCCTGAAACTAATCTAAAACAAGTCTTCTTGAAATTTTCGCTCCCAATTTTTTTCAGCTTGGTTTCAGGTTTTGGAATTTTTACATTACGAAGGAAAAATAGTGAAGTATATTTTGTACAAATTTCATCCCTTGATTCATTGTACTCTGAAATTTATTCCTTGAGGAAATTAAGCTTTTTGGTTGGTCCAGATTTCAATCTAAAATAGGTGTTCTTGGGAAAACTATAATATATAAAGCTACAGGCCTCCAAATTTAGTGAGACCTATTCCATTGGTTAGGGTACAGAGAAAAGTTTTATTGGTACAAATTTCAAGTTCTGAAGTGAATACAGTGACACGTGGAATTCCATATAAGTTTGCTCTCCTAAAAGGGAAAAAATCAGCACACCTTGGGAAAGTTATCATAAAATTCTATTAGAGAATCCAATATTGGTCTAACCTATGGGGTTGGAAAGAAGACACATCAGGATACCTCAAGTAAAAATTTTAGACTTATAGGGGCCAAAATTGCAAAGCTACATCAAAAGAAAGGTAAGCTAGCATAACAATCTCCAAATCAAGGTTTTAAAAGGTGCGTCTTTTTTTTTGGAAATTTACATATCTTTTTAATAGAAGATCCAATTGGGGTGATTCAAAAAGTGGAATAAAGTGGGATGAAAGGAGTATCACATAAATTTAGGAGAATATTATGGTTTTTTAGGTACAGATGTATTCTGGCGTCTTTAAATGTAGGATTTGTCGTCACTTGTTAGCGCTACAACCTAAGGACTGTGTGGTTCTTCCACGTACCTAGAGTATATCAGAAGGCCCCTTTCGAACGATTGCACATTAGATAGCACTAGTACATATTTGAGCTCCCACGTACCTGGTGTATATCGGGAGACCCCCTATAATCATGAGACCAACTGAGTAAACCATTTAGCTGTCTTGTTGCTATAATACATCGAGAACAACACTCGAGGAGACCAGTCTCTAATACCTAGGTAGTCGGATAGTACAACTAAGGGAATGGTCAAGCCTCCTTATTTAGTTACCTAAGATATTGGGTCGAGTATTATTGTTGGACCCCGCATGTATATCAAAGAGCTATAGCACCTGACACTCCCTTGTCTGTGAGGACCTCTACCTAAGCCAATTAGGAATTCCTACCTTGTAGTGATACTTGGCCAACATGCCACCAAAAAAAGGAACTTCTACACAAAATAATCCCTCATACAGTCCTACTTAGACTCTTGATGAAGGTGAAGAAATGTGCAAGGACATAGATGAATTACAAAAGAAAGCAGTAACAAAAGATGAACTACAAAGGATAATGGATTCAACTGAAGCTACACTGGAAGCGATGATGGATAGCTTAAAAGAGGAGATCATGGAAGGGTTGAAAAAGTTTCTAATAAAGAGGCCACTTGAAAGTGACAATGTATCCCATGAAATTCATGATGAGGACACAAGGAAGATGAATCAATATTGCAAAAACTCTATCTTTGGGTTGAAGACCAACCACTTTTGTAATATCAATATGAGAAAATTTGATGGCAAGGATCCAATCACATGGATACTCCAGATGGAGAAATTATTTGACCTACATGATGTGCCTCAAACACAAAAGCTACGAATTGCATCCTTATATTTAGAACCTAATCAGTTTGTGTGGTATCGATGGATTTTTTCTCGCAAATCACTTGTCAGTTGGAAAATTTTCATAGAAGAAATGATATCACACTATGAGGATACAAGGAGCAATACCTTCTTTAGCCAATTGATAAATCTCAAGCAAAAGAGTTCAGTTATGGAGCACATTGAGAACTTCCAAAGATTGAATATAAAGGTAACAGATATTCCAGATGCACATCTGATTGATGTCTTCATAGGAATTTTAAAGGATAACATTCAACATGAGGTTCACCTTTGGGAATCGAAATCATTGGAGAATGTATTCAGAGTGGTGACAAATGTTGAAAGTAAAAATCTGGCTAAGGGTACTAGAAGGACCACCCCTAACATCTATCAAGAGAATGATGTTCCTTCTTCTAAACGACCTCAACCTACAAGGTTAACACCTCAACAATTGAAGGAAAGAAAAGCAAAATTTTTATTCTTTAATTGTGACAGCAAGTACATTAAGGGACATAAGTGTGGTGACAAGAAATCATTTTACATAGATTGTGAAGAGGAAGGAGAACAAGTACCATCTCAAGATGAAGATGTAGAAGATATTTCTTCTGAAGAGATGACTCCCACCATATCATGTCATGCATTGGCTGGAATTGGCACTCCTCAAACCCTCAAGATCAAAGGATATATCAAAAAGAAAAAGGTAATAGTGCTAATTGATTATGGTAGTACTCATAATTGAATTCACTACAAATTAGCCAAAGCTCTCAATTGATTTATATATCCAGAGCTAGAGTTTCAAGTAATGATTGCAAATGGAGGAACTATCAATTGCTCAGGAAAATGCCTTAAGATCAATCTTACTATGGGGGATTATGTAATGAATAATCCAATGATTTCTATACCCATGTGTGGTACTGATGTCCTACGAGGGGTCTAATGGTTACAATCATTGGGAACCATGGCTTTTAATTTTCAAGAATTTTTCATGAAATTTTCATTGGAAGGAAAGGAATTTGAGTTAAAGGGTATCATAGGGAAACACAGTAAGGTGGTAAGTGTTGAGATTATGTACCTTGGGAAGTGTTCCCCATGTGTTTGTGAGCTCCTAAACATAGGTGGGAATAATTATGTACTTTGTTCCTTGTACTTTATGTCTAATTTCACTTTGACTTAGGAGATTTAAGTCAAAAGTGAAATTTGGTCATTTTAGCCTAAATGACTATTAATTCACTTTGTGGGTGAATTAGGAGACATAAAGTGAACTTAGGGAACTTAAACCAAAGTGGGTTTGAGAGTGATATTATTATGGGACGATCTCAAAATTTGATTGGACATGAGATGGGATGATCTCATCCGTCCATATTTTAGGTTTCCTTATGGAGGTTCAAGAGGAGCGCAAAGGTCAAGGAGGGTCTCCTTCACTAATTTGTTCACTTGGAGAGTTTGAGAGAGAGAATGAGCATGAGGTTTCAGGCATCAATTGAGGAAATATTGGGCACTTCTATCCATGGAGGCAGATAGCAATTTTAGGGCCATGTTTATTTAGTGGAGAGGTTCTTGCTTAGATGATCCAAAAATGGAAGGAATAATAAACAATTGTCTTATTTAGATGCTTAAATTTGTTTGAAGAGTTCAGCTATTAATTAACCATGCTCTAAAAATAGAGATATGAATAGTAAAAAAATGAGACAAAGACAACAAAAACTTGATAACGGAGTTCACCAATGAGTGGTACGTCTTCGGGCCCGCTTCCAAGTAGAGGACCTCTTTATTGATCTTCAAATGCTCAAGTTATCTTACAATGGATCCTTTTTGTTACATAACATGCTTCAGATATGTTGTGCAAGAGATCCTTTCTTAGATGCATACATGCCTCATCAAACTCTTCTCACAAACATGACAAAATTGCCTCTCAAAACATCAGAAAAGGCCAAAATACACACGTTGCTCCTCAAATTCCTTGCATCAAAAAGTTACCCTCAAGCTCCAAAAGGCCTAGTTTATATAGGTTTTAGGATCAACAAGAGAATTCTAACTTCTCCTAAAGATATGGCCTCTTTTTGGGATCAAATCCCCCTCCAAATGGCCAAGATATCCTCAAAAAACCAATTCTGGTCCAAAAATTACATAGTCTGGGCTAAATTTAAGTCAAAAACCCACTCAGTAACAAAAAAATATAAAATACACAAAGTAGCCCTTCTTTGGATGGCACACGCCCCTTTGAAAAGGTCATATGCAATCCATATGGCCAAGCATCATCCCAAAGGGCTAAGCACTGGCCTGGATTAGGCTCCAGCTCCTGGTCTTGGGCATGTTCCACGGGACCTGTGGGCTAATGGATATACCTCGATGCACAAATATGGGGATAAGCCCCGGGTTATGTGGCATATCCTAAATCTGAGGGTGGATAGGTAGAGGTGTTGGTGGGTATGGGTCACGCCCTTTTTCTATTGATCGGTGGTCGTATGTTACCACACGTAACCATGGGCTAGGGCTTAGCCCTAGCCCCTTCCACACCAACCTTCATACACATAAAGCATATATAAAATATCATTGACTTATGTTAATAAGTATTGTGTATGGTGTGTTGGTGTTGGACCATTCCTCTAGTCTTTGGCTTGGTGGGTTGGTTGTGGGTTCAAAACCCATGGACCCCAAAACATTTTTAACTTGTCATTTGATTGCTGACTGGGTGCCACATGGCTTCCCATGCTTGGGCCATGTGGCACCACCACATTTGCCCATTTATTCGTCACGTGTCCACACTGCATTGGTCCAATTCTGCCACATATGCCTATTCATAGCTCGCCACTTGTCAATACCTGCTTCTGCCATGTCAACATCATTAAATAGCTTTGGTGATGTCATGTTGATGTCAGCATTAACTTTTTTCCAGTTGACCTTTTGACTTTTTAGTTGTTTTGAGAATCTAATCAGAGTATGATAACTCTCACATATGGAGCCCGTTTGAGAAAGTAAATATATGGATGAAATCAACACGACGAGTTGGTTGCAATGGAATTGATTTCATTCAATTCTGAGAACTTTCATTTTTGAGCATTTTTTGGATCTGGGGAGCTTCCTGGATCATTCCTCCCCACTTGGAAGCTTTTGGACCACCAAAATTATGGTATCATTCGATCATTAAGTGAGCATAGTGTGTCCTCACCTTTCCAGTCTCCACCCACTTGGCCTGACTTGGATTTGTGCCCTTCAATCCCACTAGAAGATACTCCACATCGCCCCTGCGAGAAGTTCAGACTCTTTTGTCCAATATGGTGTCTTCCTGCAACTCATTCATATATTCAGGAACAAAATATTCAATGGTAGGAATCTGAACATTCTCTCCTTGATCCTTGATCATAGAAGGCTCATACAATATCAAGTTTTCCACATTTACAACTAAATAGATTTGCATATCTGGAGGCAATTCTAACCGGAAATAATTAGTACCAATCTTGTCTAAAATTTTGAAAGGACCATAACGAATTGGTTTAAGCTTTTTACCTTCACCTTGCATCCTTTCCTTGTTGATGTATAACCAGACTTGATCTCTTGTCTTAAACTAATGATCAACTCAATGCATATCATGCCTTGCCTTGTACATGGTCTGGCTTTTCTCCAACTGTTCTTGTACTGCCTGATGAATCAACTGGATCCGTTCAATGAACTTTGTAGCCTTTTGCACATCACTGTGTCCTCCTGCTGCAATGTCTTTTCCAAAGACAAAATCCAAAGGAGACTTTGGCAAGTACTCCAAACAAGTTTCAAATGGAGATATCTGAGTATAAGAATGTTTGGCTCGATTATACACATGTTGTACATAACAAAAATGTTCATCCCAAAGATTAGGATGTTTGTTGTAATATGCCCAAAGTAGATGCACTACTGTCCTGTTCACCACCTCTGTCTGCCCATCCATCTATGGATGAAATGTTGTGCTCTTCTTTAACCTAGTGTCCATAAGTTCCCATAAGCTTGACCAAAATTTCCCCAGGAATCTGGAGTCTCGATCAGATACAATAGAAGTAGGTAAACCAAAATGAACCCATACATTTTCAAAGAACATTTGAGATGTTTGTTCATCTGTGACCTATTTTTTACAAGGAATCAAGACACACATTTTGTTGAACCTATCCACAACTACATACAAGTAATCATGACCTTTTCTAGACATAGGCAATCCCCCCACAAAATCCATAGATACACTTTCCTATGGTCTAGAAGGAATAGGAAGTGGAGTGTACAATCCTAGATTTCTATTACTTGGTTTTATTATTGCACACATATTAAATCCTTTTACATATTTAGACATATTTTCATGCATTCGAGGCCAATAAAAAAATCTTTGTGACTGAGCAATTGTTTTGTCTACACCAAAATTCCCTGCTATAAGAGAAGTATGTGCCTCTCTAATGACATGGACTCTTTCATTTTCTGGAATACATAACTTGCCCAAATGATACAAGAGTTTGTCTTTAATATGGTAATGATACTATAATGATTGATGATCAGTGTGTATTATTGTTTCTTTGCCCATTAAGTAATGTTTCCACTTTTTAACACTTTGTACTAGAGCATACAATCTTTTATCATAGGTTGGATAGTTAATTATTGTTATAGTGAAGGTCTCAGAATGATAGCATATGGGTTTTATGTGCTACATCAGCACTGCCCCCTTGGCATAGTCACTTGCATCGGTTTCAATTTCAAAAGACTGTTGGAGATCTGGAAATTCTAGAACAGGAGTTGTACTAATCTTTCTTTTCAAAGTATCGAAAGCCTTTTGTTGGCTTCCTCCCCACTGGAATCCCCTTTTCACACTTGTTAAAGCATGTAAAGGCATTGCAATCAGAGAGAATTTTGAAATAAACTTCCTCCAATACTGTTTTGCTCCCATGAAGATTCTTACTTCGGTTACATTTGTAGGTGTTGGCCAATTTACAATAACCTCAACTTTTGAGGGACAATCTTAAGCTCTCCACCTCCTACAATGTAACCCAGATATACAAGAGATGTTTTTCCAAATTCATATTTTGACAATTTTACAAAAAGTTTCTCTATTTGCAACACTGAAAGTATCTTCCTAACATGTTGGACATGCTCTTCCCTGGTCCTACTGAATTTAAGAATATCATCTAAGTAGACTATTACAAATTCATCAATGAAAGGCCTGAATACATCATTCATAACCCTCATGAAAGTAGCAGGTGCATTAGTAAGCCCAAATGGCATCACTAACCATTCAAACAATCCTTGTTTTGTTTTAAAAGCAGTCTTCCATATATCTTGTTTAGCAACCCTGATCTGATGGTAACCACTTCTTAAGTCTAACTTAGTGAAATAAACCGCATGTTTCAGATGATCTAGTGAATCATCAATGTGCCCCAGATGGGGTGCCATGTCGCAGAGCCGAGACACATGGGAAAAGGCCAAGCAGTGCCATTAATATAACCCACCGGCGACCATCCCTTCAGCATTAAAATGGGAACGAGCCCGTGCAGGTTTAAACATGAGACGATTCCCTTCGCGCAAGTGAATGGGACAGTGCACCAGAGCACTAGGAGGCTAGCCTTAATGGTCAAGGCAGTGACTATCATCCTCATCCTTATCAACTGCCTCGACAACAATGAGAGGTATTCGAATTTCACAGAGCTGAACGCAGAGCCACCAGAGTTCTGGAGCAGGGTTATTCATCCGCTGGGAACTTCAGACATCTCCAGGTTCTACAACATGCCCAGGGCATGAGGAAAACCACACAGGGGTGCAGCTTGGTACTCATTTGAATCACGCAGGCAGAGGCAGAAGACGTTTGAGAAGGCATTGGCCTTGGCATCCTTGCGAAGAAACAGGAAGTCCGGGAGACCCTGAACACCTCCCATGGCATACGTGGAAGAGATCACCCTAGACAAGGCCATCCTAAGCTATCCTGAGAACCCTCTTTTCATAGTCCTAGACACTTGGAATCCTCCCACTAATTTTGGCACTGAAGACAAGATTTCACCTCCAAGAATACCACATGGTTACAGAGCACCTCACCTGGCAGAGGAATTCACCATCTGCTATGTTGAGGAAGAGGTATCGTGCTGTGTAAAAGTAAAGAATGACCCACCCAATGATGCACCTCCAGAGGTAGCAACTCAGCCGAACAGGTGGCAGGCACATCAAGCCAGTGAAGCAAATGAAGGTGAAGGAGCTCAGGGGCCATTTCCCTTAGCCTCTGTTGAAGGAAATTGGTAGGACCAGCTTCCTTTCACCAACCCGGGGTACCTAGCGCTAATCTTTGAAATGCGAAGCATGCTGGACGATCAGATCTTTCATATCATTCAAATCGACCATCAACTCGATATGTTGTATGTTGCACACTCCAGGACTCTCCCGAAAAGGCAGTGTCATACGTGCGCACAAGCTTATGTGTTTCCTACAGGATGGCGAAGGCACGGGGAAGAGGACGAGCCGACTGGTTAAAAGGTATTTTGATGCTCACAGTTAGCAATCTCTTTTTGTTTCAGAACAAGGTTTTAGCCCTGTTAGATCATAGTAATGTTGTCAGTAGG
>JASDQU010439568.1:36921-54634 GCA_032191745.1 Picea mariana
TGTGAGACAAACGGTAACAATTTTTTACTGTGATCTCGTTCAAAGCTCGAAAATCCACGCACATGCGCCATGTGCCATCTTTATTTGGCACTAGGATGATAGGTGACCCACATGGAGAAGCATTAGGTCTAATGACCCCTTGTTCAACCAGCTCTTGTACCTGATTCTTTATCTCTGCATTTTCCAAGACTGATAACATGTACATGCCAATGTTAGGAAGAGGAACATCCTGCTGCAATTGTATCTCATGTTCAACTTGTCGTTTTGGAGGCAATCCTTTCAGGACTTGAAATAACTTATCATATTCAGAAACAATTCTAACTAAATCATATTTTAACTTCTCATCACAATATTTGAAAGTATCAATTCCGACAGTGTCTTTAGCTTTTACCACCATTAAGAGATATCGCTTACTAACATTTACAATCCTCTTCATCTGTCCTGAGTTGATTAGTGATAAATTCAATTTATTCTGGTGAGCCCTTACTATATATTCTTTTCCATCTTTAATTAATTGATACTTATTGTCTTCACGATAGAATATTGTTTTTCTATCATACAAATATGGACTTCCAAGTACAATACCACATGTATCTAGTGGAACTACATCCAACTCAACCTCATCTATGAACTGTGAATTAATTGAAAACTTTAGGACACATTGTCTTTCCACCTGCAATTGATTATCATTATGAATCCATCCTAAGGGATATGGTTTCTTATGAGGTTTAGTGATTAATCCCAACTTTTTAACTATTTCTTCTGATATCAAATTTACTTGTGAGCCACTGTCAAATAGAGTATCAATTTTTGTATGTTTGGAAATTACCCTTATATGAAAAAGTTATGTTTGTTTGACCTCATCAACTTGATTATCAACTTTTAAAGACTGAATTGAAGAACTTGTACTAGCTTCAGAATTTTTACCTTTGATTCCTGTGACTGTGACCTTTGTCTCATCTCCCAAATCTGACCCCAAATCGACTTGAGTTGTTGCAATAGTATTTTGTTTTCCTTTATTCCTGAACTTTGTTGGTTTCAAATCTGGGTGAAGGATCCAACAACGATCCTCACTATGGACTTCTTTATTACAATGAGTACATGTAGGTTTTTCCTTCATTCACTGTATTAGTTTTCTTTCCCTTGAACTTCTCTTTTCCCTTGCCTTTAAACTTCCCTTTAAATGGTTTTACAAAATCAACATTTAGATTATTGCCTCTAGATTCAAGATGTGTCGCTTGCATATAGACCTCATCTAAACTAGTAGGATTAAACATAAGAATGGTATGTTGTAAATAACTATGCAAACCACCTATATACTTAAGCAATGTCTCTTGAGTATCCAATGATATTCCCAACAACAAAGCTCTTTTGCAAAAATCTTGTGTATAACTTTGAACAGTTTGTCCTTTTAACTGTCCAAAGTTTTTCCATGACATAATAGCTTGTTGCATGTAAGCTAGAGGATAAAATTGCTTTCCTAAAGAAGATGGAAAATCAAGCCATGAAGAGAGAGTCTTACCAAACTTATTAAGATCTTGTTTTGTCCTGCTTTCCCACCAAAAAAGGGTGGTTCCTCCAATCTTGAGACTAGCAAGCTGGATCATAGTCACTTCATCTATGATTCTCTGTATCCTGAAATACACTTCAATGTGTCTTATCCAATTATCTAACTTTTTTGCATTTAGTTCTCCATCATACAAAGGCAACTCAAACTTAACATAAAGTTTTAACAAGGGCATATTAGACTTATGCTTATGTGTTTGTTATTGTATGGTCGATGTTGTAGAATGAGAACTAGCATTTGACGTAGAACTGGAAGAAGAAGGAGAAGATGATGGTGAAGGCGGCATAGGAGGAGGCTTTGAAGACTCTCCTTTCCCTTCAATTTTACCCTTCATTAATATCTCTCCCAAGGCTGGTTTCTTTCTCTCCAAGAAATCCTCATACAACACTTTGACCATTTTAGACATGGAAAAAAGTGCATCTTCTAGTTTCTTGGTTCATGGAGAAAGATCTCCTTCTGAAGCCATTCTTTTCTTCCTCAACAATTGTTCTATCTCAAGAATGAATTCAGCCAATGATCCTTCTCCTTTCTGATATTTATATCTTGTAAGAATCCACCCTGCACTTGTTAAACCTTCCAAAAAAACCAAAGCTATGATACCAAAATACTTGATCCAAAAATCGAAGGAATAATAAACAATTGTCTTATTTAGATTCTTAAATTTGTTTGAAGAGTTCATATATTAATTAACCATGCTATAAAAACAAAGATATGAACAACAACAAAATGATACAAAGACAACAAAAACTTGATAACGGAGTTCACCAATGAGTGGCTACGTCTCTGGGCCCACTTCCAAGTGGAGGACCGCTTTATTCATCTTCAAATGCTCAAGTTCTCTTACAATGGCTCCTTGTGGTTACATAACATGATTCATATCTGTTGTGCAAGACCTCCTTGCTCATATTCATACATGATTGATCAAACTCCTCTCACAAACATGACAAAATTGTCTCTCAAAACATGAGAAAAGGCCAAAATACACAAGCGGCTCCTCAAATTCCCTGCATCAAAAAGTTACCCTCAAGCTCCAAAAGGTCGGGTTTATATAGGTTTTAGTCTCAACAAGAGACTTCTCATGAAGATATGGCCTCTTTTTGGGATCAAATCCCCCTTCAAATGGCCAAGATATCCTCAAAAAACCAATTATGGTTCAAAAATTACATATTTTGGGCTAAATATAAGTCAAAAACCCACTCAGCAACAAAAAAATCTAAAATACACAGAGTAGCCCTTCTTTGGATGGTGTGCACCCCTTTAAATAGGTCATATGCAATCCATATGGCCAAGCACTGGCCTAGAATAGGCTCTAGCTCCTGGTTTTGGGCACGTTCCATGGGACCTGTGGGCTAATGGTTATACCCCCACGTGCATATATGGGGATAAGCCCCCAGTTATATGGCATATCCCAAATCTGAGGACGGATAAGTAGAGGTGCTGGTGGGTATGGGTTGCACCCGTTTTGTCTTGATCGGTGGTCATATGTTACTGCATGTAACCATGGGCTGGGGCTTAGACCCAGCCCCTTCTGCACCACCCTTCATACACATAAATCATATATAATATATCATTGACTTATGTTAATAAGTCTTATGTATGGCGCGTTGGTGTTGGACCATTCCTCTAGTATTTGGCTTGGTGGGTTGGTCATGGGTTCAAAACCCATGGACCCCAAAATATTTATAACTTGCCATTCAATTGTTGACTGGGTGCAACGTGGTTGCCCATGCCTGGGCCACATGGCACCACCACATTTGCCCATTTATTCGCCACGTGTCCACATTGCATTGGTCCAAGTCTACCACATCTTCCCAGTCATAGCTCACCACTTGTCAAAACCTGCTTCTTCCATGTCAGCATCATTAAATAGCTTTGGTGATGTCATGCTAACATCAGCATTGACTTTTTGCCAGTTGACCCTTTGAATTTTTAGCTGTTTTGAGAATCTGTTCAGAGTATGATAACTCTCGCATACGGAGCCCATTTGAGAAAGTAAATATATGGCCAAAATCAGTGTGACGAGCAGATCGCAATGGAATTGGTTTCATTCAATTCTGAGAACTTTGTTTTTTGAGCATTTTCTGGACCTGGGGAGCCTCCTGGATCATTCCTCCCCACTTGGAAGCTTTTGGACCACCAAAATTCTAGTATCAATCGATCACTAAGTGAGGATATTGTGTCCTCACCTTTCCGGTCTCCATCCACTTGACCTGACTTGGATTTGTACCCTTCAATCCCACTCGAAGATACTCCACATCGCCTCTGCGAGAAGTTCAGACTCTTTTGTCCAATATGGTGTCTTCCTGCAACTCGTTCATATATTCAAGAGAAAAATATTCGATAGTAGGAGTCTCAACATTCTCTCCTTTATCCTCGATCATAGGACTCATACAATCTCATGTTTTCCACATTTACAACTGAATAGATTTGCATATATGGAGGCAATTCTAACCGGAAAGCATTAGTACCAATCTTGTCTAAAATTTTGAAAGGACCATAATGAATTGGTTTAAGATTTTTACCTTCACCTTGCATCCTTTCATTGTTGATGTATAACTAAACTTTGATAGCCTTCCTTGAAATGATGATCAACTCGATGCATATCATGCCTTGCCTTGTACTTGGCCTGGCTTTTCTCCAATTGTTCCTGTACCGCCTGATGGATCAACTAGATCCGTTCAATGAAATTTGTAGTCCACATCACTGTGTCCTCTTGCTACAATGTCTTTTCCAAAGACAAAATCCAAAGGATAATTTGGAAAGTACCCAAACAAGTTTCAAATGGAGATCTCTAAGTAGAAGAATGTTTGGCTCGATTATACGCATGTTGTACATAACAAAAATGTCCATCCCA
Organism: Picea mariana; assembly: GCA_032191745.1. Lineage (NCBI taxonomy): Eukaryota > Viridiplantae > Streptophyta > Pinopsida > Pinales > Pinaceae > Picea > Picea mariana. The sequence goes on from JASDQU010439568.1 coordinate 41,343, forward strand.
AAGCTTAGGATGTTTGTTGCAATATGTCTGAAGTAGATGCTCTACTGTCCTGTTCACCACCTCTGTATGCCCGTCCGTATGTGGATGAAATGTCGTGCTCTTCTTTAACTTGGTGTCCATAAGTTCCCATAAGCTTGACCAAAATTTTCCCAAGAATCTGGAGTCTCAATCAGATACAATAGAAGTAGGTAAACCAAAATGAACCCATACATTTTCAAAGAACATTTGAGTTGTTTGTTCAACTGTGACCTATTCTTTACAAGGAATCAAGACACACATTTTTCTGAACCTATCCACAACTACATACAGGTAATCATGACCTTTTCTAGACATAAGCAACCCCCCCACAAAATCCATAGATACACTTTCCCATGGTCTAGAAGAATAGGAAGTGGAGTGTACAATCCTAGATTTATGTTAATTGGTTTGCTTATTGCACACATAGTACATCCTTTTACATATTTAGACACATTTTCATGCATTTGAGGCCAATAACAAAATCTTTGTAATTGAGCAATTGTTTTGTCTACCCCAAAATGCCCTACTACAAGAGAAGTATGTGCCTCTCTAATGACATGGACTCTTTCATTTTCTGGAATACATAACTTGCCCAAATGATACAAGAGTTTATCTTTAATATGATAATTCAGTTCTTCTGCTCTTTTACCACTACTTAAAGTTGCATAGACTTCCTTAAAATCTTTATCCTCGACATATTGTTCAATATAACTTTCATGAGTGATTGAATTGTGCTTAAGGATTGTAGCAATTGTACTAGGAGGCCTAGATAACATATCAACAACTTTATTATGAATGCCCTTTTTATATCTGATGACCAAGTGAAATTGTTGTAAAAACCCCATCCATCTAAAATGCCTTGATTGTTGTAGCTTAGTTTGTGATTGTAGATATTGTAATGGTTGATGATTAGTGTGTATTACTGTTTCTTTTCCCATTAAGTAATGTTTCCACTTTTTAACACTTTGTACAAGCGCATACAATTCTTTATCATAGGTTAGATAGTTAATCGTTGTTGTAGTGAAGGTCTCATAATGATAGCATATGGGTTTTTTGTGTTGCATCAGCACTGTCCCCATGGCATAGTCACTTGCATCAGTTTCAATTTCAAAAGACTATTGGAGATCTGGCAATGCCAGAACAGGAGTTGTACTAATATTTTTTTTCAAAGCATCGAAAGTCTTATGTTGGCTTCCTCCCCACTAGAATCCCCTTTTCACACTTGTTAAAGCATGTAAGGGCGTTGCAATCAGAGAGAAGTTTGCAATAAACTTCCTCCAATATTGTGTTACTCCCATCAAGCTTCTTGCTTCGGTTACATTTGCAGGAGTTGGCCAATTTACAATAACCTCAACTTTTGAGGGATAAATCTTAAGCTCTCCACCTCCTACAATGTAACCCAAATATACAAGAGATGTTTTGCCAAATTCACATTTTGACAATTTTAAAAAAATTTTATCTCTTTGCAACACTGAAAGTATCTGTCTAACATGTTGGGCATGCTCTTCCCTGGTCCGACTAAATATAAGAATGTCATCTAAGTAGACTATTACAAATTCATCAATGAAAGGCCTAAATACATCAGTCATAACCCTCATGAAAGTAGCAGGTGCATTAGTAATCCCAAATGGCATCACTAACCATTCAAACAATCCCTGTTTTGTTTTAAAAGAAGTCTTCCATATATCCTGTTTATCAACCCTAATCTGATGGTAACCACTTCTTAATTCTAACTTAGTGAAATAAACCGCATGTTTCAGTTGATCTAATAAATCATCAATGCGAGGCAAAGGGTAATGATTCTTTACCGTGATTTTGTTCAAAGCTCCAAAATCCATGCACATGCACCACGTGCCATCTTTCTTTGGCACCAGGATGATAGGTGACCTACATGGAGAAGCACTAGGTCTGATGACCCCTTGTTCAACCAGCTCATGTACCTGATTCTTTATCTCTGCATTTTCCAAGACTGATAACCTGTACATGCCAATGTTAGGAAGAGGAACATCCTGCTGCAATTGTATCTCATGTTCAACTTGTCGTTTTGGAGGCAATCCTTTCGGGACTTGAAATAACTCATCATAGTCAGAAACAATTATAACTAAATCATCTTTTAACTTTGCATCACAATCTTTGAAAGTATCAATTCCGAAAGTGTCTTTAGCTTTTTCCACCATTAAGAGATATCGCTTACTGACATTTACAATCCTCTTCATCTGTCCTGAGTTGATTAGTGATAAATTCAATTTCTTCTGATGAGCCCTTACTATATATTCTTTTCCATCTTTAATTAATTGATACTTATTGTCTTCACAATAGAATATGGTTGTTCTATCATACAAATATGGACTTCCAAGTACGATACCACATGTATCTAGTGGAACTACATCCAACTCAACCTCATCTATGAACTGTGAATTAATTGAAAACTTTAGGACACATTGTCTTTCCACCTGCAATTGATTATCATTATGAATCCATCCTAAGGGATATGGTTTCTTATGAGGTTTAGTGATTAATCCTAAATTTTTAACTATTGCTTCTGATATCAAATTTACTTGTGAGCCACTGTCAAATAGAGTATCAATTTTTGTATGTTTGTAAATTACCCTTATATGAAAAAGTTATGTTCGTTTGACCTCATCAACTTCATTATCAACTTTTAAAGAATGAATTGAAGAATTTGTACTAGCTTCATAATTTTAACCTTTGATTCCTATGATTGTGACCTTTGTCTCATCTCCTGAATCTGACCCCAATTCGACTTGAGTTGTTGCAGTAGTCTTTGGTTTTCCTTTATTCCTGAACTTTGTTGGTTTCAACTCTGGGCGAAGGATCCAACAATGATCCTCACTATGGCCTTCTTTCTTACAATGAGTACATGTAGGTTTTTCCTTCTTCATTGTATTAGTGTTGTTTCCCTTGAACTTCTCTTTTCCCTTTCCTTTAAACTTCCCTTCAGTAGCTTTAAATGGTTTTACAAAATCAACATTTACATTCTTGCCTCTAGATTCAAGATGTGTCACTTGCAGACACACCTCATCTAAACTAGTAGGACTAAACATAAGAATGGTATGTCATAAATAACTATGCAAACCACCTATATACTTAAGCAATGTCTCTTGAGTATCCAATGATATTCCCAACAACAAATCTCTTTTGCGAAACTCTTGTGTATAACTTTGAATAGTATGTCCTTTTAACTGTCTAAAGTTCTACCATGACATAATAGCTTGTTGCATGTAAGCTAGAGAATAAAATTTCTTTCGTAAAGCAGATGTAAAATCAAGCCATGAAGAGAGAGTCTTACCAAACTTCTTAAGATCATGTTTTGTCCTACTTTCCCACCAAACAAGGGCGGTTCCTCCCATCTTGAGACTAGAAAGCTGGATCATAGTCTCTTCATCTATGATTCTTTGTATCCTGCAATACACTTCAATTTGTCTTATCCAATTATCTAACTTTTCTGCATTTAGTTCTCCATCATACAAAGGAAACTCAAACTTAACATCAAGTTTTAACAAAGGCATATTAAACTTATGCTTATGTGTTTGTTTTTGTATGGTCGGTGTTGTAGAATGAGAACTAGCATTTGACATAGAGCTAGAAGAAGAAGGAGAATATGGTGGTGAAGGTGGCGTAGGAGGAGGATTTGAAGACTCTCCTTTCCCTTCACTTTTACCCTTCATTAAGATATCTTCTAAAGATTTTTTCTTTCTCTCCAAGAAATCCTCATACAACACTTTGACCATTTCAGACATGGAAAAAAGTGCATCTTCTAGTTTCTTGGTTCGTGGAGAAAGCTCTCCTTCTGAAGCCATTATTTTCTTCCTCAACAATTGTTCTATCTCAGAAATGAATTAATCCAATGATCCTTCTCCTTTCTGATATTTGTATCTTGTAAGAATCCACCCTGCACTTGTTAAACCTTTCAAAAAAACCAAAGCTCTGATACCAAAATACTTCATCCAAAAATCGAAGGAATAATAAACAATTGTCTTATTTAGATTCTTAAATTTGTTTGAAGAGTTCAGCTATTAATTAACCATGCTATAAAAATAGAGATATGAACAACAAAAAAATGATACAAAGACAACAAAAAATTGATAACGGAGTTCACCAATGAGTGGCTATGTCTCTGGGCCCACTTCCAAGTGGAGGACCGCTTTATTCATCTTCAAATGCTCAAGTTCTCTTACAATGGCTCCTTGTTGTTACATAACATGCTTCAGATATGTTGTGCAATACCTCCTTGCTCATATTCATACATGCCTCATCAAACTCCTCTCACAAACATGACAAAATTTCCTCTCAAAACATGAGAAAAGGCCAAAATACACAAGCTGCTCCTCAAATTCCCTGCATCAAAAAGTTACCCTCAAGATCCAAAAGGCCTGGTTTATATAGGTTTTAGGCTCAACAAGAGAAGCCTAACTTCTCTTGAAGATCTGGCCTTTTTTTGGATCAAATCCCCCTCCAAATGGCCAAGATATCCTCAAAAAACAAATTATGGTCCAAAAATTACATATTCTGGGCTAAATATAAGTCAAAAACCCACTCTGTAACAAAAAAATATAAAATACACAGCGTAGCCCTTCTTTGGATGGTGCGCGCCCCTTTGAAAAGGTCATATGCAATCCATATGGTCAAGCACTAGCCTGGAATAGGCTCCAACTCCTGGTCTTGGGCGTGTTCTACGGGACCTGTGGGCTAATGGATATACCCCTGCATGAAAATATGGGGATAAGCCCCCAGTTATGTGGCATATCCCAAATCCAAGGGAGGATAGGTAGAGGCATAGGTGGGTATGGGCTGCGCCCTTTTTCTATTGATTGGTGGTCGTATGTTACCGCATGTAACCATGGGCTGGAGCTTAGCCCTAGCCCCTTCCGTGCCAACCTTCATACACATAAATCATATATAATATATCATTGACTTATGTTAATAAATCTTATGTATGGCGTGTTGGTTTTGGACCATTCCTCTAGTCTTTGGCTTGGTGGGTTGGTCATGGGTTCAAAACCCATCGACCCCAAAACATTTTTAACTTGTCATTCGATTGTTGACTGGGTGCCATGTGGCACCACCACATTTGCCCATTTATTTTCCACGTGTCCACATTGCATTAGTCTAAGTCTGCCACATCTGCCCAGTCACAACTCGCCACTTGCCAATACCTACTTCTAGCACGTCATTATCATTAAATAGCTTTTGTGATGTCATGTTGACATCAACATTGACTTTTTGCCAGTTGACCCTTTGACATTTTAGTTGTTTTGAGAATATGATCAGAGTGTGATAACTCTCGCATACAAATCCCATTTGAGAAAGTAAATATATGGTTAGAATCAGAGCGACGAGCCAGTCGCAATGGAATTAGTTTCATTCAAATCTGAGAACTTTCATTTTTGAGCATTTTCTAGACCTGGGGAGCCTCCTGGATCATTAGAGGAGGGCGCATCATCGGCAAGGAGGATTTTCAGAGCTTAGATTGCATTGAGGTTTTTTTTAGAGGGAGGCTACTCATTAGTATCAGAGTACTATGGAGGGTTTTCTTCATCAAAGCTTCCAGTTGACAGTTAGCTCTAGTTCAATGGTCTTGTCAGCATTTATGGAGGGTGCACCATCCTAGGGCGCTCTTTCTTTAATTGGGCTTTTGTTGCAGCTTGGATCAAGTTGTTATTGTATCAATTTCTTATATATATTGTACTTGTTGTATTCCACCTTCTATTCTCCCTATATATACACATATATTCCAAACTAGTTTTCCCCAGGGGAGTTTTATCTAGGGTCATGTTGACCAAAAATACCTATTTTCATTTTCATGTATGTTAGAGTTTATAACTATAGTATTTTCAACAATATAGATCTCTAGGTGTGTTACATATATTTTGTTATGTGTGTGCTAACCTTTGGTGACAAAAACTACATGATAGAGCACCTAAATGGCCTATGTAACCGTAACAAATCAACAAAGAAGTTACTAAATATTTTTTTATCCTAAAACAACAACAAACCATTGTTAGATAGTTGAAACTTAGAGCCAACTTGAGGTCAAACACAGACCTAGTTGGCATCTTGATAGGACCTGGAAAATCTTCAGTAAGCTCTAATGGCATGAAAAAATTATTGAAAAGGGGGCATCATGGTGTAATTGTACAACTATGCTCATTATATGTTAAAACATCTAAGCCATTTATTCCGCTAGATCTCCAAGGGATCATTGATAAGCATTCCAAAGTATTTGAAGATATTCCCATAGGTCTTCCACCCACTCAAGATCATGAACATACTATTCACTTAATTTTTGGGAGTGATCCTCCTAACATTCGGCCTTACATATACCCTTATGCCTAGAAGAATGAAATTGAGCACATGGTTGAATAAATGTTAGAGGTTGTCATTATTAGACCTAGCCAAAGTTATTTCTTTACATTGGTGGTAATGGTACTCAAGAAAGAGGGATCATGGAGTATATGTCCAAATTATAGAATCACCATTAAAGATAAGTTTCTCATTCCTATCATTGATGAATTTTTATATGAACTACATGGAGCAATCTACTTCACAAAGTTGGATCTTTGTTCAAGGTATCATCATATTAGAATGAAGGAAGAAGATATCCAGAAAACAACATTCAGAACTCATGAAGGCCATTATGTATTTTTGGTCATGCCTTTTGGCCTTATGAATGCACCTTCCACATTCCAAGGATTGATGAATTCCATTTTCAAGCCCTTCCTTCAAAAATTTGTGTTAGTATTTTTTGATGATATAATAATCTATAGCAAGTCTTGCAAAGATCATGTCCGATAGGTTGACAGGGTGCTACAACTACTATAGGAGAAACAATTATATGCCAAACCATCCAAATGTTTCTTTGGGGCGAAGGAGGTAGAGTATTTGGGTCATATTATATCTCATGAAGATGTTGAGGCATTTCTATGTGCTATCTCTATCATCCAACCTTATTGGATAACATAAGCAAGGGATGAATGGAAGAATGGTGAAGAAGTGTGGACTCTCATTCAAAGGTTGAAGCAGGATTCCAGGGCATCTGATACATTTACATGGGAAAATGATTCACTATGGTACAAAAATCACTTATATTTATGTAACAACTCCCAACTCAAACAAAAGGTACTTTTGGAATTGCACAACTCTCTGGTAGGAGGAAACTCAAGATTTTTGAAAACCTATCATAGGGTAAAGCGGGAACTTTTTTGGGATTGATCCAGGTGGATATTGGTGGCCACCCACCTATTCCAACTTGCTCCTTTTGTCATCTTTCAATTCATCATGTTCTTCTATACTTCTTTGTAATTGTGGTTTATACACTTTTGGGGTTGTCTGAAGCCCTGCACATCTTCCAGGTGGATACTGGTGGCCTCCCACCTAATCCAACTGACTTATTTTGTATCTTTTCATGTCAGCACATCTTGTTGTACTTCCAAGGGTGTTTTGGGGCCCTAAACAGTGTTATTTTGGTGTGTCATAGTCAAAATGTAGACAAAGTTAGAGTTTGATGAAATAATTTGTAGTTCTCTAAAAGACCTTTCCAACGGGCTATCACATGCCTAAAACGGAGATCGTATGCAAAAGCTACGACCCTGGTAACTTAGTGTACTAACTTACCCAAACAGGGCCCACATCACTTTTGGTGTTTCATCTCCTAGGGTTAGGATTTTGGATGTCCAGAGTTTTGGCATTTAGGTTTATCATAAAAGGCCTTTAGAGCCTCATTATAATCAGCTTCTTGCGAATGATTGTAGCCATCACATCTCTTCTCAGAGATAAATTTGCCACCATTCTAGCAAATCTTGCACTCTGTATTTTTACGGTCTCTTTACAATTCTTTCATTACTAGAAATCAAGTATTGTTGTATCTCTTTATTTTTGGCAATTTTCATGAGTATTTAATTGTAATATCTCTACTTTCATTTCGTTCCGAAAATAATCTGGATCAGTGGTATCAAAGTAGGTTGCTCTTGATCATTTTCAACTCATGTCCCTGGCGAGGTCTGAGTATAGCCAATTGGATCTCGAGCTTGTCTCTCTTGAGGAAAATCACTCTGGCACGCCCAATAAACACCTAATGGTGGTAGAAAAGAAAAATAGTGGAGCAGAAGATTCTATTAACATGTTTCTTGAGTACTCTCTCATGTGACAAAGGGACAAAATGATGGAGAATTTTGCACACATCCTTCAATGTCTGCTGATAGCAACAGGTGCATCTTCATCAAGCAGCCATTTTGGAGGAACCTCTCCCTTCAAGGTACAAGTTAATTTTGATAGTCCCATATGTGAAGGTTGGATAGATGCAGATGCCCTAGAAAAATGGTTAAATCTATTAGAGGGTTATTTCTTTGTTCAAAAATTTTTCGACAGGGAAAAGATCACCTTTGCACTCCTCAAGGCTCTCCCCCATGTCAAACATTGGTGGGAAACTTATTGGAAACAAAGTTCCACAGAGGCATCTGGAATATATGGGGTCGAGCCCACTTGGGATGTTTTTGTGGATGTGGTCAAGGAATAGTACTACCATGTTGATAACTATGAAGATCGGTACATGAGATGGACCACACTGCACCAAGAGAAGAGCCAAATAGTGTCAGAGTTCACAAATACTTTCCATACCTTGTGCACCAAGATGGGTATCAAAGACTATGAACAACATTTGGTTCTAAAATACCATGGGGCTATGCATAAATACATCCAAACCGAAATGGATTTCCTAAACATCTCATCATTGGGAGCAGTGTATTGATATGTTGTCAAAATCGAGCAAAAATTTAGGCACCAAAACAAATGGGAATTATGGTCTGCAAATCTGCAACAACCAAAGCAAGGTAAGGACGACCCTAACCAACAGCCTCTAGAAAACCAGTCCAAGACATAGGACAAGAAGGGTAAAGGAAATATGAAGAATGAAACTGGAAAGTGGTGTGACTTCCATAAAATTACATGGAACAACACTGATGAATGTCACTTGAAACAGTCATTGGTGTTCGAGGTCAAAGACATGAAGACAAACCCTGATTCATAATCTGATCCAGAAAATATTGAAAATGAATAGATCATCAACGCAGAACACACTGCTACTTTCGCAACCACAACAATTCAACCAAAAGAACCAGTAGATCTCGAAGAGGGGGAGCGCCTCTTCCATTCACAGATGTGGGTGAAGGGGACCCCGTTGCATTTTATTGTTGATAACAGCAGCCAGAAGAACCTCATCTTAGCTAAGGCCATCAAACAGTTGGGGTTGACGAAAACACCACACCCACAGCCATACAACATCAGGTGGCTTCACCAGGGACGAGATCTCCATGTCATCCAGCAGTGTTGGCTATCCTGTGGCATCCAACCCTTCAAGGATGAGGTAGTGTGTGATATTGCCCATGTTAATGTCTGTGATGTTGTTTTGGGCCAACCATATATGTGGAGATGTCATGTTGTCTATAATTATAGACCCCATAGTGTCATTATTACTCTAGGAGGTCAGCTCTATAGGATACCAGAGGTATTTTTGACTACTGCTCCACCAAAACAAATCTGCAAGGTAATATCTCATACTGCAAAATTCATCCTCTTCACAGTTTGTTCATAGGATGCACAGAAGACCACTACAACCACTGCAGCCTCAACACCTTTTATCCAACAAAAAAATATTGTCAAAGAGAAAGAAGATATTGTTTGTTCACCTAAAATGGTGCCTACACAATGCCCCATCAAACCCAAAGACAACAGGTTGGTGGAGCATATTCAAACCGGCCAGCAACAGGTTTGTGACAATCTTCGACAAACCAAGCAGCACAACTTCTCCAACAAAGCACACAGCTCACCAAGATTCAGATTCAAAAAATACTTTCCCCTCTTCCCTAGGCACTCTACGTAATGAAGACCATTGTTTCTTAAGGGGGGAGGATTGATCTAGGTGGATATTGGTGGCCACCCACCTATTCCAACTAGCTCATTTTTCCAACTTTTAGTTCAACACGTTCTTCTATACTTCTTTGTAATTGTGGTTTCTACACTTATGGGGTTGTTTGAATCCCTACACATCTTCCAGGTGGATACGGGTGGCCTCCCACCTAATCCAACTAGATTATTTTTTATGTTTTCATGTCAGCACATCTTGTTGTAGTTCCAAGGTTGTTTTGGGGCCCTAAACCATGTTATTTTGGCGTGCCACAGTTAAATTGTAGATGAAGTCAAATTTTGATGGTATAATGCATAGTTCTCTAAAAGACCTTTCCAATAGACTATCACATGCCTAAAACAAAGATCATATGCAAACGTTACAACCCCAAGAAGTTAATGTACTAAATTACCCAAACGAGGCCCACATCACTTTTAGCGTTTCATATCCTAGGGTTAGGTTTTTGGATGTCTAGGGTTTTAACATTCATGTTTATAATAAAAAGGCCTTCAAAGCATCATTGTAGTCATCTTCTTGTGAATGAGGGTAGCTGTCACATCTCTTCTCAGAGATAAATATGTCACCATTCTATCGAGTCTTGCACTCTATATTTTTACAGTCTCTTTACAATTCTTTCATTAATAGAAATCAAGTATTTTTGTATATCTCTACTTTTGGAAATTTTCATGAGTATTTCATTGTAATATATCTGCTTTCATTTCGTTTCAAAAATAATCTAGATCAGGGATGGCCTTAAAACTGATGTTCAAAGGTTTGTGGCAGAATATTTGGTTTCCCAACAAAATAAGGTGTAAACAGTTAAGACCCCAGGTCTTTTACAACCATTAGCCATTCCAAGTCAATGTTGGAAGGAGGTTTCCATGGATTTCATCATTGTGTTACCAAATTTTGAAGGAAAGAGTATCGTCATGGTGATTGTTGATAGACTTACCAAGTACACACACTTTTGTGCACTCTCTCATCCTTTTAAATCCAGTACAATTTCTACCACATTCATGGAGATAGTTCAAAAGCTACATGGAAGACCAAATATTATTGTAAGTGACAGAGATCCCATCTCCATTTAACATTATTGGACATAATTATTTTCTTGTTTGGGTACTCAATTGGCTCATAGATCATCTTATCATCCTCAATATGATGGACAAACTGAGATAGTGAACAAACGTCTGGAAGGATACCTTCGTTGATTTGTCTCTAATAAACAAACACAATGGTTCAAGTGGTTACCCTTGGAAGAATGTTGGTATAACACTTCCTTTCATACTACAACAAAAATGACACCATTTATGGCGCTTTATGGATATCACCCACCATCCATCACTTCTTCTCTAAAAGAAAAATCTAAGGTTCAAGCAGTGGAAGATCACATTGAGCATCAACAACAAGTTCTCCAACTCTCAAAGGACAACCTAACCATGGCACAAAATCACATGAAACAACAAGAAGATCAGGATTGTAGTGAAAGAAGTATTGAAGTAGGGGATTGGATATTTTTAATACTACAACCATACAAACAAATGTCCCTCAAGCAAGCTAAGAAGGATAATAAATTGTCATCAAAGTACGATGGCCCTTATAAGGTGTTCCAAAATATTGGTACTATGGCATACAAATTGGAGTTGCCCACATATTTACAAGTACACCATGTTTTCCATGTTTCATGCTTAAATAAGGTTATAGGTGACAAGATATCAGTTCAAACTATGTTTCCAGAACTTGACAAGGAAGGAAAAATCATATTGGAGCCTGAAGCTATCAATGACACAAGAATTCTCAAGTTGAGGAATATATCAATTTCAGAGTATCTCATTAAGTGGAAGAAACTACATGCTGAAGAGTCCACGTGGGAAGCCGAGTCTTTTATACATAAGCATATAAAACTACTCAAGTGTTGAGGACAACACTTGTTTGAAGGGGAGGGGCATGTTAAGCCCTAATTCATGGCACATTACCCCTTAATTGGGGCATATTAGATTAATACTAATATTTTATTTATGTCAGCTTGGGTCCATTAGTTGTAATTGTACCTCTTAGTCTCTTATATATACCAAGGAGACATTTTCATTTGGAATCATCCTGTAATTGTGAATGCATATGATGTATAAGGAGGTTTCCCCCTCGAAGAGGCTTATTATCTAAATTTTTCTCTTTGTCAAGGCATTGAATACTTATTCTGAGGTTTTTATGTTATTTTGATATTTGGTTCTTAACAAATTGGGTGGTTGCTAGGGAGAACAGAGATAGAGTATGACTAGACTAACTGAATTTCAAACTACATTTCGACTCCAACATGATTTGGGTGTTTCCTAGGGTGAAGGGAGATAGGGTGTGACCAGACCAACTCAATGTCAAACTACATTTAGACTCCAACACGATTTAGGTGTTTCCTAGGGAAAAGGGAGACTGGGTGTGACTAGACCAACTCATTTTCAAACTACATTTGGACTCCAACATGATTTGGGTGTTTCATAAGGTGAATGGAGATAGGGTGCGACCAAAGCACAATTTGGGGGTTTCCTAAGGGTGAATTGAGATTTTCAGGTAACAAAATTATCAAATTTCATAATTGTTAGATTTGGACTTATTGATCTATAAATTTCCTCATGTTTTATGGTCTAATATATTGCAAGATTAGCATAAAGAAATCATGGGAGAGTTATATTAACAATTTGTATTTGAAACAACACTATAATATAAAGCTGAGTTTGACATTTGGTTATCCTTGTTAGAAGAGAGAGAAAAAAAACAAGAAGAATGGAGAAGAAATAAGCACCTTCAAAAATTGTGAGCAAGTCCACTTTCCCAAATCGTGACAAAAGGGATTTTCCCTAGTTTTCTTAAAATGTCAAGTAAAGGGAAGCAAGCAAATTCTTTCCACAATGAGGTAAGTCATTGTCAATTTATAGATTTATAATTGTCTCAATATTTTATTTTATTTTTTAGTTATGTGTTTTTTATTGAAAATTTTAACACAAAAAAAATATTTTATATATCTAGGGACATGAGACTCACCAGGAGAAAGATGTATTGGCTCCAATATTGGGGATGGAGGTCATTAAACGACTCGATAGTATACACTTTAAAACACTAAGACCCCTGAAACATTGTAAGCAAATCAACCCTGTGAAAGGGAATCAATTGATTCCCCAACCACTCCTGGATCGAGCAAAAAATCAAGGAGGAAATCATTGACGATGACCTCTAAGAATATGGAACAGAGAGAAGAGACCTCCAATACCAAAGCCACTCCTGGAACCCAAACTTCTTCCACCACGCCATGTTTTGGAACTTGCATTGGGAACCATGATACAAGGATAGAAAACAACAT